>OW445482.1:15951461-16239215 GCA_918226075.1 Microctonus brassicae
GAGCTCCTTTGAATATTCATTGATTCATTAGTTACAAAATTCCAAAGTAAAAAGGGCAAATCGAAAAAACACATCGATTTATTAAGCTCAATTACTCGAAAACGGCTTGTCTGACGAAAATTTTCAATCAGACCTATTTTGTAGAGAATTCAATTTTAGATAAAAATAAGTGAAATTGAATTTTTTTATTCCAATGTTTTGACAGTTCTAACGTAAAACATCAAACTATGAATAAAAATAAAAAATAGCAGTGATAGACCAGCTCTAAAAATTAATATTAAGGGCTCAAATTTTCATGAAATTTCTTTTTTGTCATTCTGAATAATATTCTCGATATAGCTTTCAAAAAAAAAAATATTCAATTTTTTTGGCCCAGTCTAATATATATATATATATATGTAACAGAATATTCTACATAAAAAATCAATTACGCTGACCCATAGTCATTCAAATACTATTACGATTATAAAATTGGTTATACGCTACTGTTTTAGATATAAGGAATGTTTCATTTTTGGGTAGACAGATTAAGTACCTCATTATACGCTGTTTCACTCAGCTAAATGTTAAATGTTACTGTATATATTTTGTGTTAATATATATATACTCGGGTGTTTCATTTTAAGGCCATATTTGTTTTGTTTATCCCACCTGAAAATCTGATAATTTTTAAAAAAAGAATAATTTTTCGGCTTGGAAAAATATTCTAAGTTATTTAGAGGTTTCACTCTTTCAAAAATTTGATTTCCCATATAAAGAACACGGGAAAAATTTTTTTTTTTGGCTCCATTACTTAGAGAGAAAAGAAAACAAATAATTAAAGAAATCAATATTCTCTCTTTCTCTTTTCTTCTATCTTTGTCTCTACCGTGTTCTTTATCTCTCATCAAAGATTTTATTCTTTTTTTTTCTTTCCGAGATTGAATTCACAATTAAATGAGATATGTCAGGTGTTTTGCTCTTAAGCAAAATAATATCAAAGAGGAATCAAAAGCTAAACATAAAATTAATGCATAGGGGAGAGATGTGGTTGATACGAATATAAAAATATATTAGAATATAATAGATAGGTATTCGATGAAACATTTAAAGCATTACGTAAAATATACATTGTTGTGAAGGACGACGTTCGGTAGAGTTAGCGGGAGGAAACATTTACGGGGCAAGGAGGAACTAGCGATGAGTGACGACTTGACAACGCCGTACCGGGTCTTCAATGTGTGAGTGTTCATGAACACGCATCAGTGGCAGACACTGCTGCTCGCTGCTGCGTCGGTATGACGCCCCGTAGCATTTTGAATTTCCCGCTACTAGCGACGTTGCCGTTGCGTTTCTGTGAAACTCTTATTTATTTTTTTATTAATAAGCGAATCAGATGGTCGTCACGAAAATTGGTATACATGAAATTAATGATATTATCTGTTACATATAAAAAAATTGGCGAAATTCATTGGGCCAATTTTCTTAAAACTGAGTTTTTATCAGTTTTCCCATAAGCGACCGTGTTAAAATGACTGAACTTTGAAATTCAATATCTCGAAAACGAAACAGATGAACCTCTTGAAATTTTGACAGGGTTATTGTAACAACAATAAGAACGTCTAGTCGAAATTTCAAATAAATTCATTGGAGGGTTCTATCTCTACCGAACGTCCTTAATAAAAAATTTTTTTTTATATAAAAAATTTTCAAATGTTTTGTTTAGTAGGATGTTATAGTTTTTATTTCAATATGAAATAAGTGAAATTATCGGTATTTTCCTTTTCCGAGGGTCCTATTTCGGAAGTCACTATAAAATCTTCCTGTTTCGTACGCTTTCCCTTTATATATAGTGAGACCGTAGGTAGAGAAAAGTTTTTTCAGTTTCGGGCGTTGCCTATCAGAACAGGTAAAACTAGATACTCGTGAGACAGTGAATCGCATTGACGAGCAATTTACCCTATTTGTTTAATAAACAAATATATTTTCATGTTGAATTTTTCATTGTGTTTCTTGTAATGAGTTATGTTCACCAATCTATTGTGTAATATTTGTTGAAATAATTGACAAACACAATGTAATAAGTTGAAATAAATGAGTCCAACTTGACGAAAAAGCAATGTGACTAAAACATTCAAAAAAAATAAAGAAGCATTTAAAACAGACATGAATCAAATTATTCATGGGAAATACAATTCTAAAAAAAAAAAAAAATGCATTCATATGCATACATTTGAAACAAATTATTAAAAAAATTAATCGCTCAGAATGGAACGCGCGCGAGTAATAATGATCAACGTCCACATGCGTTCACACGAGGGATGCACGCTGTGAAAATACGTCCACAAGACGTCCACATGGATGACGTGCTCTCTTCAAACCAGTGAGTGAAACGCATAAGTGGCCTGAAAAAATTCGTGCTTCCGTCATGTCGACGTAATGAAATTGCAAGGTCATAAAATGTCCAAAATTTTTTCATATACTACGGCTTCAATAAATTCAAATCATCACAAACAATTTATCTTATTGGAATAATCACTGATTAATTGTTCATGACTGAAGTAAAAGGAAAGGTATACGTGTGACATATTCAAAAAATGAATTCTTAATTTATTTGCTGTTTGTGATTTTTTTAAATTAAATATAGAAAAATTCTCCCTTTATTCATATAGATCTACACAAAAGATGTTATCATTCGCTTCAAAAACATATAGGAACGATGTGATTGAATCGTATTGGATGGGTCGACTGATTTCTTGTAGTGTCACAGAAATGCACAAATAATGAAAAACACTTGAATCCATAATGTAGACATTTTTGTGACGTCACATAAATTCACAAATCACATGAAAACATTTGTGTGACGTCACAGAAATGCATAAATACCCGTTTCAACATTTATGTGACGTCACATTTACGTAGTGAAATCACTGAAATGTACAAATGTTGGAATTTTTTGTCACTGAAATGTACAATTCACAAATATATGTATGTATATATGTATATATTAGGGTGGCCAAAAAAAAAAATTGAATTTTTTTTTTGTTACCATGAAAATATTGTTTAAGGTGACAAAAAAATGAGGCTGTGAAAAGAGGAGCTCTTAATTTTAATGTTAAGAGGTGTTGCATCGTGATTTTTGATTTCCCATTTAAATAACATGAAAAATTTTCTTTTTCATCATTAGAGTTTTGTAGCTTACGAACCAATGGACAGATTAAAATGATCAATACATATTTTCATAGGAAATTGAACGTTCTACAAACAAGGTATCTTACAATTTTTTCATAACTTTTATTGTTTAGAAGATATCGGAGTTTAAAGTTTGAAGAATTTAACAAATATTCTTTGTTATATTTTTAAATTTTATAACTCGTAGACAAATGAATATTATGAAGTGTGCAACATATATTTTTGTAGGAAATTGAACGCTTTATACAATAAAGAACTCTTGTAGTTAATCGATTACTCTAACCATTTAGAAGATATTTTTACAAGATACATTTACAAGAGACCTTTTTTGTAGAGCGTTCAATTTCCTACAAAAATATATATTACGCACTTTATAATATTTATTTGTCTACGAGTTATAAAATTTAAAAGTAACAAAGAATATTTGTTAAATTCTTCAATCTTTAACCTCCGATATCTTCTAAACAGTAATAGTTATGAAAAAATGGTAATAGATACCTTTTTTGTAGAGCGTTCAATTTCCTTTGAAAATATGTATTGATCATTTGAATCCGTTTATTGGTTCGTAAGCTACAAAATTTTAACGATTTAAAATAAAAATTCTACATGTTATTCAAATGGGAAATGAAAATCACGATGCGACACTTTTTTAAATCAAAATTAAGAGTTGCCTTTTTTACAGGCTCATTTTTTTGTCACCCTGAACAATATTTTCATGGTAGCAGAAGAACAAAAAATTTCAAGTTTTATTGGCCCACGTACCCTACTGATGTTTATACACAACCGTCTGCACTGCAATAAATACTAAATGTAAAAAATATTGTGAGAAAGCTGTCCACTCAGACTTGTGTCAAAAATTTTTCACCATAATTTCATGTCCAATTCTAACCCAAGATTTTATGTAAAAACAGGAAAATCATTTCATATGGAATATATGATATTTTATGTAAAATGTAACACAACAATTTTGTCGTTCAAATTTACACATTTTGTGACAATATGTCTTTCAATTCTTCATGTATAGCATGTAAGTCCAACCGAGTAACATGAATATAACATTGTGATTTGACATCATTTTCCTGTTGAATTTGTGTAAAAAAAATTTCAACACTATTTCGGAATAAGTATTAACACAAAATTTGTACTGTGCATGGAGATAGTATATACGTTCCACATATTTTTTTACTTCCACCGGCTAAATATTTATTATTATCGAGGATTTAGAATTTCAACTCGTAACTTTAAAAACAAATTTCTTGAAAAATGAAATGAGCAATTTATGAAAAGGAAGGAAATCATAGTGAATTCTCCCCTATTTTGCAATTATTGAACAAATGACTTACCTTTTTCGGCACTTTAAATAAAGTTTTATTTCGGAGTCCAAGTTGTTGATTTTTTCTTCTTTCCTTTGCTGATCCTGAAGCACAACCAGGGATGGAACACACTCTTTTCGTCATTTTTGAAGAATAGAAATTGTAATCACGAAAACAAAAATATAATTAGAAAATTAATTAGACACTATGTGCACTCTAGCAATGATGTTGACACACTTGTAGTACGATGAGTATTGACTCAAATAAAATATGAAGGAATATTTAAAATTTGGAAAACTGCAGTACAGGACCGAAAACGCCCATAATTCTAAGGTAATAAAATAGAAAGTCATTAAGTCAAAAATATGACTTATAGATACTGAAAATATATATGCACTTAGAAGTATGTACCTGGCTTTTACATTACCTGACTTTGTACGGTATTTCGAATTATAATGAAATACAACATAATTGCAGCGTGACGAGTAAGTCAAAGAAACATGTTGTAAATAATATTGGAAAAAATGAGCTTAGTAAAAAATCAATGAAGCCAAAGTCAAATTGTCGTCATCAAATGAATATATTCATAATTGCTGAATGTGAAATAATTTACACGAATATAAGTACACTTGTACATCCAAAAATATAATATTTCAATAAAGTTAATTGGGGCTTTTATCATATAAGTAGTAATTAATCAGCAATAATCAATATTCATTTTTTTCCACGTTTCTTTTTCATCTCAAAACTTCAACCTTCATCAATTCATCATTCGTCATCATGAACGGGAATTAATTTTCAGCATTCATTAAGATTGTAGATGCCCGAAAAAAGAGCTTTTGCACGATCAGATATGGCAATATCATGCACTCAGAAAACAAATTGACTAAAGTCTTTTTGAAAAAAAAAAAAAAAAAAAAAAAAAAACATATCTTATTTTATTAAATCAAATATTTATTTCAAATATTTAATATTTAGTCGAAACAAATGTTATTTTTTTGCTTCTGGCAAATTTTTTTCCAATGTAGATACTGGGAGGATAATTTTCAGGGGAATGCATCTTAAACGGGCAGCATCAAACTCGCCCCATCTTCATCTCTTATTGCATTTATTATAAGATTTTTTAGGCTTGCAATATTATCATGTAAGGTGAGTCCGGTAGAGATGTCATGATGCGGAATCTCTTTCGCTGTGGCATATATCTTTACACTGGACTTACCCTAGAAATATGTACTGTTAGATACCTGCAGTATTTTTATATGGAGCAAATGATTTTTATTAATTTCAATCATTTCTTTTCGTTATTTTCATCAATTTCAATTATTGATCTTCTTATACATGAATAATTTCAGTAATTTTTCAGAAAATGTTGTTGATTTCTTAGTAGGTTATAATTAACCACACATTAAAAAATAAGAATAGAAGAAAAATTTTCGTGCAAGACAATTAGAAGAGTAGACGAGGTGAATATAAAAATAATATTTTGTCTGAAGTACAATATTTCAAAATAATATGTCATTCTTATGATCCTAAATAATAAAAATATAGCTGTCTTGTAGTATGTTCTCCATATGTATGTATTATAATTAAAATTAATGAATTCTGTTATCAAGATATTATCTCTGTTCTTTTTGCAAACGTAAGGGTCGCTTTATCAATTTATGTTCTTCAAGTTTGATCGTTTCAGAAGATGACTTTCTAAACTCTATACCAAATTTTACTATTGTTATTTTCTATACCTGAAGTATGTGCCGAGTTTACAATACCCCTCTTAAACTGTGTCACAAACCTTCCAATAGTTCATAATTTTCTCGGGAACCATTGGAAATTTTACATAGGAGAAGAAAAAAAAATAAAGATGATGTAATATAATATATAAAATATAGTTGTAAAAAAAAAAATGGTTCTTGGGGAATAATATAAGTTTGAGAAAAAGCAGATAGAGTGCTGAATAAATTGTGATACTACTATAATTTATCTATAAGATATCAAACGTAAAGACAAAATTTTAAATATACTTGAGAGAGTAGTCTCGTGTCCGATTTTCAAAAAATTGATTTTTTTTTACATATTTTCAAAGTTTAATAAGTTGAGAACGTACGCGCCAGGAATAGATGATTAATGTAAGTATAAAATTTCAATGAAAATTTTCTTTCCAAACTTTGAACGCGTTTTTCTCGAAACTACTTTTTTTCCGTCGGCCCGGATGATTAAAAAAAAACTATTCTATACGGATCGGTCTGAAATTTTAACACAAGGTTCTACACATCAATGCCTTGTCCGGTACCAGAATTAGATTTTTTTAATTTTTTTTTTATCTTAATTTTAAAGCAAAGAAAAAGTCAATTTTAAAAAATTTTTTTTAACAAGGCCACCATTTTTTTATTTTTCATCCAAATTTTTTGAATCTGGTACGGGACGGAATGACAACCCTACTATGTAATAATCTTTTGGAAATTTTGATTTCTGATGATTACAAAAAGAGTAGTCAGGGGGGCCAGCCACCTATTTTTTTTTCGAGAGGCCTTCTTCAATCCTTTTAGAAGGCCTTCTAGCCCAATAAAGGTCAGTGCCGTAGTAGGTATAGAAGGGTATATTATCAACTTCAAACGCGTTTATATCGAAACTACTTTTTTCTGTCTCATGGGAATGATTCGAAAAAAACTACTCGACCGATTTGTCTCAAATTTGAACACGTTATTAAGTACACTAGCAGCTATGGTCGGAACTAGAATAAAAATTTTCTGTCAAATATTTCTAATTTTTTTATAAACAAAACGTTGCAAAAATGAGGCTGTTTTCAGACTTTTCATTTTAACAACGTGTCATTTTGTCAATTTTTTTTTTTTTTTCATGCTAGTTCCTGCCATAGAATGAAACTGCCATACATTCATAAAAATTAAGGATCAATTTTTATTTTTGATTTTAGATGAGTAGAAAAGCCAGAACCATTCCCGTCAGCAAGGTCGGTTTTATTTACAGGGACAACTTTGGGGCCATTTTTTTTATAATAATAATTTTGTTTTTTATTTTTTTTTTTTTAATTTTTGTGGGGATTATAATTGATAAAATATATTTACAAAGTTTGAATAGCATTGTTGATTTTTTTCATAAAAAAAAAAAAAAGTTGAAAATCTATCGAATTTTCGTCCGCTAGACCAGAAGGTCCCCTTAAGACACCAAAATGACGTTAATAATTTTTTTTTTATTCAACAAAAATTTTTTCGTATTTTTTAGTATGTAAATAATAACATATAATTTTCATAAAAAGATTGAATTTCATTTTCTGCAAAAAAAAAATTCTTCAAAAACCTTCAAATTTTAGGCTCGGACACGAGATTACCTCCTCGAATATGGAAAAGTCATATAACTTCAAAGAGAATTAACGAACCTATAATATTCAATTTATTGTGTTTTTTTTTATGAACAACTTTCATAACGACAGTTATTTTACAATTTTTCTTAATGCCTGAATACTTTGAAAATATCCAGGGCAGATAATTAATCATCATTTATATTATCATTCATAATGATTTTTATAAATATTATTTATTTGTTTATTTGCGGAGATGACATATATATCTGAAAAATATGCACAAATCTCAAAAAAGATATGATGTAATATATCTAAATTTTAATAAATATGGTTTTATTTGTACCAAATAAATGAGGGCGCCACAGTACACAGTTAACTTGCCATGAGATTTGAAATATTTCTTCTCCTTGGCTTCGGTCATGTGATCTACTTGGCTCCACCCTTATCCCCTCTTGCTACAATTTAACAGTAGCAGACCGCTGCCAATGACGCGAGTAGCGGGTTTTCGAACTATTTCACCGAGGATGATTTCGACTCATTTTCGAGACCTGCCGGCCATATTAGTTGCGCCTCCTGTCTCTATTCTCCATGGGCACTCTTTTGAACGAAATTCAGAGAGAAGCAATAGAAATAGGAAATCATGAACGGAATATAACTATTTACGAAAAAACAATAAGCTAGATAACATACGCTCTCTACATCATAGGTACGCCAGTTGTATTATATTTAATAAATAAATTTATAGAATATTCAGTCTACTCAAATGCTTGATGTCTGGTGCAATTATTCTTTATATCCAAACCTATAATAATTGTTTATTTAATTATGGCAATCAGAATAACAATCAAAATTCATGCGGTACTGGAATCGCAATAAGAAATTGTCATAATATATTGAGTCTGACTTAACGTCATCAGTTTCTAATACGTCTTCGATAACTCAGGAGAAGGCTATTTCAGAACCAAAGAAAAATATTCGAAAGTCTAGACTTCGAATATCAGAATTTGACGATGATATAAGTTTTGAAAAACTTGATTGTATTATTGTAACCAAATTAGGATTTTTATCTACCGGAAGGGATGTTTTGTATAGACAATATTATATAGAATAGATTTTAAGTTAAATAAATACATCGTGAAAAATTATTATATTGTTCTTGCGCTTCGACAAATGTCAACTTTTGGTAAGCGAAGTTCCTGTAGATAAGAGGCGTTTTTATGCGTTATGTTACCGGCGCGTAAAAATACTCATTGAGATGCACTTTTTTCTGCATTTTAATAATTCAAGTCAGTCGTAATTAGAATATTGAATAGAATACCCATCAATCCGACGATTAACAATTTGTGAAATAAAATAGTATAAAAATCATATGATCACTCTAAATTGTAAATTTGAAGTTTGACAATAATAATACTAAAATTGACTGTATTTGAAATATCATTGAATAAATTGTTAATCTCTTACTTTTATGAAATATATAAGTGTTTTCAATCACGGCATAATAATACATATGAAATCTTACTATCTATATGTACACTTCATCAGGTGAAACTTAATGGAGGGGACAGACAGTGTGCTTCGGAATGTAGTTCTTGCATATTTCAGTATATATCAGTGATCTTCTTCAGAAACATCAACATGAAAGTTCATTCATTAGTTTTTTATTTGTCATGGTTTTTTATTTCACGTTTCTCCGCCGCATCATCTCAATTAGACGATTCACAGACCAAGAAATTTATACAATTTGAACAAAGACTTGAAACTGGCTCAATTATAAATGTACCTTTCCGTTGCCCACCAGACACACTGAAAGTTGGGAATCGCTGTCGCACGATTTTCTAGGTAAAAATCACTGATAATAGAATATATCAAACATAATACATTTTTATGTGCTAGGTAATATGAACGAAAAGTTCTACATACTCCCAAATTATGATCGTTCAGTAATAAAAATCAAGTTATTCAAGGATCAGAAATTCTTATAATTTGAATCAATTTCTTTATAACTAATATTCACACTCAACAACATTACACACATAAACTTTGGCATTAGTGTATGAACTTAGAAATCAAAAAATGAATGATAAATATACATTCGCTAATAATTCTATCCATGGTTAAGCAGATAAATGAAATCGATTTATGAACCTGACCATTGTGTGTATCAGTCACACTTACATAACGTATGTATGAAGTATACATGAATATTTATTTTTTTTAAAAAAAATCTTCATAATTGAATCACTTCATAGAGCGTATTAGAAACAGTACGATGAACGGCGTGGGAAAAAGACTTGGTGGGGAGACTCGATGTGACGTAGTCTCGTGGAATTTTTTCTTCTACAGCCGCAAATGTTTACTTATATGCAATGAGATTAGAGTTCATGAAGTCAATCCTCAATATTGTTAATTGAGACGTATGAAAATGTTTATATATCCATTTGCAATGAGAAAATTGCATTTCGATAGACAAGTGATGCGCATATGTCGTTCAACCTTGCAGAGAAAATGGTGCTGAAACATACCATGTATCTTGTATGAGGATTCATATTACATCCCTCCGCAATGCAAAGTTATATTTATCCAATTTCTTCATAATTAACTGAAACGAGATGCTGAAAAAATACTATAATCAAGTGAAGATTACTATAGATTCAAATAGACATGGCGTTGGCATAGAGCCACCAGCATATATTTTCAAATGTGAGAAATGAGATACTAGATCGTTTGTTTAGCAGGTAGTCAAAATGTTGAATACTAGGGTGATTCAAAAAAAAGCAACAATTTTTGGAGTTTACTCCTTAAGAAACGATATAACGGCCGGGGTATGAAAAAAATATAGGGACTGAAATCGAGTGAAATAGTAACGAACACTTGAAAGCGTTACCTATCTTATACTGACTGCATGAAGAAATGGAAGGGATATATATACACTAGGGTGAGCCAAAAAAACTAACCTATCGAATTTATGGGTTAAAGTGAACCTGTTTACTGAGAAAAAAATGTCCCTGCAAGGCAAAATTTTTAGCTCGATTTTAAAAGGTGTCGGTGAGCATTCAAAGTTTCCTATTCAAATAACACGTAAAAAAAATCTTTTTTCATTAAAAATATCATAACTTTTGAATGGTTAATGGTAAAATTCTTTGCATAGCGGATTCTTGTAGAGCATAAAATTTTCTAAAAAATCATCCTCTTGACTATTTTCTGATTTTCGTGAAATTCGCATAATTAGAAGCTTTAAAAGATGAAAAAAAAGTCAAAATATGCAGGTTTTTTCATCAAAAATGTTCATATTCAACAATAAAAACTTGGATTAAAATGGAAAAAATACTTGAAATATATTGTTTATGATCTAGATTTGTCAAAAAAAAATAGTTTTTACTTTTTTTTTTATTTTTTATTTATTAATTTTATTTATTAATTTTTTATTGTAAAACTAACAAACTATATTTGTGTTAAAAAAACTTTATGATAGCCTTATTATTCAAAAATTTTTTCTCAGAATTATCAACTCTGACGAAAGATGAAGAGCAAAAACAATTCATTTTGCAAGTAGTGCAATTACATTGTCAGCAATATTCGAATTGCAATAAAATAAATATTATTAATAAAAGAGTGTATGAGTGATTTTAAATGGAATAAAAAATTAATAAATGTAAAAACTGTTTTTTTTTTTTTGACAAATCTAGATCATAAACAATATATTTCAAGTATTTTTTCCATTTTAATCCAATTTTTTATTGTTGAATATGAACATTTTTGAGAAAAAAACACCAAACCTGCATATTTCGATTTTTTTTTCATTTTTTAAGGCTTCCAAATATGCGAATTTCACAAAAATAAAAAAATAGTCAAGAGGATGATTTTTTAGGAAATTTCATGCTCTACAAGAATCTGCTATGCAAAAAATTTTACCATTAACCATTCAAAAGTTATGTTATTTTTAATGAAAAAAGATTTTTTCACGTGTTATTTAAATGGGAAACTTTGAATGCTCACCGACACCTTTTAAAATCGAGCTAAAAATTTTGCCTTGAAGGGACATTTTTTTCTCGGTAAAAACGTTCACTTTAACCAATAAATTCGATAGGTTAGTTTTTTTGGCTCACCCTAATATATATACATATTACATTTAAAATTCCAAATTAAAATTACGAATAATATATATATATATATATATATTATTTATAATTTTCCGGATATGAATAGAGACATGAAGGTACAAATATATATGCACATACACAGTCAATAAAGTTTTTTTTATTATTTAGTATAGATATATAAGCGTATATTCAAAAACGGTAGGTTCAGCAAATAACGTGATGAAATATATAAGTACGTTACAATAAGTTATTAATATTTTTTAATTATAAAGTATAAAGTGAAATCTAAAGTAAAAAATGAAATGTCAAGTAAAAAATAATGAATAATCAATGAATAATGATTAAAAAATAATAAACAAATAATTAATAACAAATAAATTATAATAGACAAATTGTAATGTGAAAAACGATACCATTTGCAAAACCCGTGAGAAAGCCTTCGTGCTGATGAGATTGAGATTGAAATTTATATTTTATTTTATTCTGCATTTTCACTCAAATTCGTTTATTATTATTTTCTTTTCAACAAAATGGCATTGTGGAATATTTATTTCAGTTAATTATTATTGAAATATACAAATAATTTCGGATATTAATAAGTATCAAAACATTAATATATTCGTTTACTTATTATAAATAATTAATATATTAAGTAAACAATTATATTCTTTTTTTTTAATTTTACTAATTGATAAAAAAGCATTAATACATATGTGTTTGATCAATATATTAATTATTTATAACCTAATATTAATTATAAATAATTAATATATTGATCAAACATATACATATTAATGTTTATTCATTGATTAGTAAGGTTTAAAAGGTATAACGAAGGCATTAACTGAACAGGACTTTGGAGGTCTAAATTAGGTATATGTCCGAAATTCGTTATACCTTATTTATACCTTAAAGTGGAAGAAATGGAAATATCTGCCACTTTTAAGGTCTTAAATAGGTATAAAATTAAATGGCTCAAGTCCTTACTTATACCTTCAATTCCTACAAAACGAGCTATATGCAGGTCTAAGGTAGGAACAAAATTTCGACTCGGGATTCCTGCAACGTTCCTGCAACCTTCCTGCAACGTTCCCGCAACATTCATGCAACACTCGTCCAATTATTATACAATATATATGTATGTATAATGTATATGTATTGTGATGTGATGGCTCGCCACGCATCGATAAATGTAAAATAAACAAATGATGCGTGAAGTCCCTACGCGCAGATGAAGTGAAACTTCACATAATAAAATATAAAAACAAAGATTATATATTTTTTAGGCGAGTGCCTCAAAAAACGACGTTTTAAGGACTGAATAGAGTCCCTAAAATGATACTTTTCTGTACACTTTTTTACTTCACGGACGCATGTCAATTATTTCAATTGATCATGATATTTATTATAAATTTATTCCTTAAAAATAACGAAACTAAAGCAGGAGTTTAAAATATTATTTCATAACATTATAATATTATTAAATATAATAACTAAAACATAAGTATCTATTTAACAGTGAACATGATGAAACATACTATTATTTTACCTTTAATCCAAACGCTACGATACTGACAGATACAACGTTTATGTGATTGAACTGTGTAGCAACGCAATCTGTTATTTTATATTTACCCATAAAACAAAAGACAAAGTCGCGTGATCCCAGCGCATGCTGTATACCTATATTATACTATAATATATATAGGTATACAGCGCCGTACATTTTCATTAATTTTGTCATTTTAGTGACTATTTAATCCCTTAAACATCATTTTTTGAGGAACTCGCCTAAAAAATATTGTGTGTATCAAGGCCGGATGATCATTTTTAGCCTTATCCGAAATATAGTGGACCTCGGCTACGCCTCGGTCACATATTTCGGATTTGGCCAAAAATGATCAACTTTCCGGCCTAGATACACAAATAACTATTAAATGATTTCATATTTTTAATTATTTTTTTTACAATAATACATTTTCATGCAAACTTTATTATAAATAGTCATTTTTCACAATCATTCATTAAATTGAATTATTATTCTCGAGGGACAGATTATTCATATCAATTATATTAATGATTGGATTATGATAACTAAAATAAGATATATAATGTTTAATATCGATTTTAGGTATATTCCTTGCAAAAACTGCATCAATAGTAGTACCCCCTTTAGTTGTTGGATCATTTCTACCATTTATCATTTCCAATGAAAATTGTTCGTTGAGGAATTTTATTAATGGTTCTGCTTCTGGCAACGAAAAGTTCCCGAGTCGAAATTTTGTTCCTACTTTAGACCTGCATATAGCTCGTTTTGTAGGAATTGAACATATAAGTAAGGACTTGAGCCATTTAATTTTATACCTATTTAAGACCTTAAAAGTGGCAGATATTTCCATTTCTTCCACTTTAAGGTATAAATAAGGTATAACGAATTTCGGACATATATATACCTAATTTAGACCTCCAAAGTCCTGTTCAGTTGTTCAATGAAAAAACATTAATATGTATATGTTTGATCAATATATTAATTATTTATAATTAATATTAAGTTATAAATAATTAATATATTGATCAAACACATATGTATTAATGCTTTTTCATTGAACAACTGAACAGGACTTTGGAGGTCTAAATTAGGTATATATATGTCCGAAATTCGTTATACCTTATTTATACCTTAAAGTGGAAGAAATGGAAATATCTGCCACTTTTAAGGTCTAATGTAGGTACAAAATTTCGACTCGGGCTATTATTACATCTGGTGTTAATTGTACACTCTACTGCACATAAGTCTCCAATTCTTGATAACGTTGATATCGTCTCATCAGCATTACTGGAGTAAGGAGCCTTAATTTCTGAATGTGGAGTGATAAAACAATGATTGTCATTTCCATTGCGATAAATGGCAACACCAGAATTTCTTAACTCACTGATTGATAAACCTTTTCTCAAGCTAATATAATCAAATAATTGTTTATCCAAAATGACAATTCGATTTTCACGTAATTTTGTCATTTCATATCGCAAAACGTCGCACGAGTGGTTGTTACTACATTTTGCATGATAAAATTTTTTATGTTTGTTAACAGGAATTATATATAAACCATCAATAGAAACGGCTTTCGACATTGCGACATAAACTAACTGTTGAGATTGCATTTTTTCATAATAATAAACAACTTCATTGAAAGTGCCACCTTGCGATTTATGAATCGTCAATGCACAAGCTGGTGCTAGTGGAAAATGATTTCTTTTGGCTGATATACTTCTTTGTCTATTAAGATAAATAATAGCGTTTCGTCGACGAATCGGAACGGCGAGAGGATTGATGTTGTTCGCTATAGTGAATGAACGTGATATCATACGAGCCTTTATCCCAGTTTTTTCAGAATTTGGGAATATTAACCATACTCGAGTAACTTGTCCATTGTCGTTTTTCTCGACGTGGTTCAATTTTCCCATGGCGCCATTAGCTAATCCATCAGCAACAGCGATGTTTGTCGTTATAATGTAATATTGCCCAATGACGAGTGTTAAACGTTGTAGCAGCCCACCAGTGTCAGCTGACAATTTCTTCTTTTCTAGTGCTCTACGTGCACTCTCTAGTTGTTCATTATTTTCACAACCGGAGATGAAGTCTACAGCTTCAGATAAAATCTGATCTTGGTGATTCTCTAAAATTTCCTGATTATATTTTTCAACTGTTTGATTGGAATATGCCAGACGTATTCCATGAGAGCATAATTCATTAGCTTCTTCTTCTGTCACAAATCTTGATTCTACCAACGCGAGTTCTTCGTCATCCAAATAATCTCCATTTCCTATTTTCGTTAGAATAGTCGAAAATACAACATTCGATTGACGCATGATTTGTGATAGTTCATGAAGTTTGGAAGAACGCCAAGTTTTTGAACCAATATAATGTTTCGATTGTTTAAAAATTGGTGTGGCTTTTACAGGTGAAAGTTGTCTCAAATCTCCAACTAGTATGACGTCCAGCCCCCCAAAAAGTGTATCGAATTTACCTGTTATCAATTTCAACCTCCTGTCAATTCGTTCTAAGAGTTCCGCTCCTACCATACTAACTTCATCAATTAAAATTAAAAGAATGTGTTGAAATAGCGATCTGAATTGTTGTAATGCTTCCGAACGCAAACCATGATCTCCTTTGGTGGATAATGACAGAGCAGTGTAAATGGTGGTACCGTCGATTGCTACTGCAGCTTTTCCAGTTGATGCACAGGTGATGTATGCGTTGCAATGTGCATTGGTGGTTGCATATTTATTGTAAATTTCCATGATAAGACGAATTACAAAAGTTTTTCCACATCCAGCTGGGCCTGTCAGGAATAACAATATTGGCTGAAGTTGTTCTGATGTTAAATGATGAATAACTTGTAGTAGAATCGATCGTTGGTCAATATTGGTCAATCTCATGAGTTTACAAAATTCTTCATTTGGCATTATATTTTCTCTTCGCTTCGCAATCGCTTGTAGTCTGCTCAAAGTTGCTAAGCGAAGGTCATCGTTGATGTTTGAATCAGGATCTGCATACATGTCATTAAACGGTGATGGCTCCGGGACCGCTTCTAGAACATTTTGATAGTTTTGTTGCATCAGATTTTCTTCTTCACGATACAATTGTTCACATAATTTCATGGTTTCTTCGATGTTGATGTTGGACTCGAATTCTTTGCGACGTTCTGAGATTACATTCTCATAGTCAGCATAAATTTGAAGAAATTTCGACTCAGAAAGAAATTCTATCTCTTCGTTGCGGAAAGGAATGTGCAACAAAACCATTTCTCTTCTATATTCTTCGAATTGAGTTGTCATATTATAATTTATGTATCTTATAATATGTTGAATAGATAATTTCTTGTATTCGTTGTTAGTGTTACATTTGTATCGCGCACAAAATAAAGCAAGAGTGAGATTATTTAATTCTTCGGGTCGTTGCTCATATTTCTCGATAATATTATCCTTCCAAATATCAGTAGACTCGTCATTTAGCTCTGCCAATTCCTTACGTGTTTTTTTTAACCTTTGCCGATCTGTAGGCCATGATGTTGGGATGAATATTACTGATTTAGATGCTTGTGACATCGGTTCACGGAGCAACCACCAAGCTGCTTCTTGGCTTGAAATTTCCACTGAATTCAATAAATCGACACTCATTTTCCTAGTGATTTCAACCACTCCAAAATCCGGATATTTTTCGGTTATATCAATGATTTCTTTTTGTAAATTACTGATCCCACGATTTGATTTATTAACGTAGTCCACTACATACATCGCACAAGAATATTCGTCTAATATAAACTGCAAATCCATATTCGATTTCAAAATATTGAATAGAAATGGATTGAATGGATTATGCCATTTCTCTGATGGTTCTCGTTTTAAAAAAATACGTGGTCGATTGATTCCGGCCGAAATTATTTTATAATAATGTTCATCTGAATTTATGTTATTGCCTTGATAGAAGTCATCAATATTATTATAATCAGTGATTTCGTATTGAAATTTAATTTTTTTGTAATGTTCGACGTAATTGGCGATATTCTGCTCTTCTTTATTCATCGGAACAAGTATTTGAGTCGATCTAAAAGGCAAAAAAGGTGCTTCAAATCGACATTTTTGAGGTTGGTTACCTCTCACCTTTTTATAACACGTAAATGTGTGTTTATGAGTTTGTAATTTTATATTATTCGATGCTTCCGATGTGGATCACCAATTAACGTGTTCACCAATTTATCGAAATATATCGCACATGTGACAGCGTCCTCATTGATGAGTGTACTTTTTTGTAACCAATGTAATTCAATAGCTTCATCTTCAGAGACAATTTTTCCATTCTTCATTCTCTGAAGCAGTTGCAATAGTGGGATCCATCCGATTTCGTTTGCGCTCATTGTGAGGAAAAGTGTGGGCTTACCTAATTGCCGAATCATAGCAAAAAGATCTTTTTTGCGCTGTGACCAATAATATACAGAATTGGGTATCGATTTCAAGAAGGCTAGATTAGTCTCAAGGCAATTGTTGATATATTGTTCTGATTGAATTTGTTGTTTCGTCACTCTTGTATCACTGCCTATAAATTTGAAGGCGATAGTTAAAGATGAAGCAACACGAAGTCTCATATTTTTCGCAACCATGTACAGCAAATGACGAGGAGTAACCCCTCGTCGATCTGTTCGTCTTATTTCACTAGTTGCCATTTGAAAAGGTGTAATTACTAGTCCATCTCGGTATTCTCTCATGTGACCTAGATATATACCTGGAAATGATAATTCCTCTGCGTATTGATCAAATAACAGACTTTTCGGAAGTTGATTTTCTCCAGGTGCAAGTTGTAAATATTTATCTTCGTCCCATAAAAGCGTTTGTTGCTGAGCAATAAGACTATCTTCAATTGTAATCTCTTCACTAATTATTTCGTCATTTGGTATTTCTTCATCGGTTACAGGCGCATTCAAAAATGATTTATCAATTTCGATATCCTGGTAAAGTGGGGTGTCCTTAAGGTAGTTTAACCATGCTCGGACTGTCCTTTTATTAACTAAGCCTTGAATGTAACTTGATTTGTGAATTTTCCTTTTTTTTATATGTACAATAATATCATGATCATCATTCATATTACGTGGCAAGCGTTTAACCATCGTATCCACATTTACAGGCACATTTATTATCTGTCCATATATACCGTATTGACCGTGAAGATGTCTTAAACGTTTTATTTGCATAAACCGTATTCGAGGTGAAATTATTCGCTCTGTTATGATATCTAAAACTGGTAGATTCTCTAGCATTGGTGGATATTTGAAACCATTGTAAGTTGCATAAGTTGGTATTTTTTTTTGCTTCAACGATTGAAGACATGTTGCATACAATTTCAGATTTTCTTTTGGAACATTTGGTAAAATTGTATCCAGAATTTGGTGATCAATATTCGATAAAAATGAGGTTAAATCATGTTTAAACCATAATCTATCACATACTGAGCAAGCAATTCCGAAATTATTTTCTGTAAATTTTATTCTAATATAATCTTGTCCCTTCTGATGTTGATTAAATCGAGAGTATGAGAGTTGTGGATTATTTGTAGTATTATCAATGCAGGTATTAGTGATATTTTCATTCAAATTCTCGCTAAAACTTTCGTCGACAGTCATAGATAATGCCGTCCTCATCGCTGATTTTCTTTTTTCTTTCTCACGTGCTCTATAATCACGTTGATATTCTGCTGCTGTTTTTTTTTTATTTGAATTTATAGAATCGGCATGTGTACTCGCAGTTATTGATGAATTAATCATCATCGATGAATGTAGAGTTGTAGATTCTCCAAATGAAGTTGATGGACCAGCAGTTGCCAAATCATCTAGAAGTCTATCTCGTTTCGCTTTCTTACGTGCACGGTATTCTCCTTGATATTCTGCATTTGTTTTTCTCTTTTTAGATGCATTTGTTCCTGCAATGTTGCTTGCATAATTATTAATATCTGCTGAAGATTTTGTGACTGTAGATGGATCGTCAGTCATTGTATTCAGCAATTATTGATAACAATGTATATAATTTTATTTCAAATGTTATTCAAACGGAATATACCCAAGAGATAGATGAATTTATAATCATATGTACCTTAATATAATCCTGAATTCACAGCGTGTTCTGTGAGATTATTCTCGCTCAATTTGATTTTTGTTCTGGCGCACAGCAGCCAATTTATTGAGGCGTTCTACATCCTTTTTTTCAGGCGCTCAGCAGCCAGTTTTTTGAGACACGCTGTAGCCTTTTTTTTTCTGGCGCACAGCAGCCGATTTTTTCAGGCGCTCCGCAGCCTTTTCTTTATGGCGCACAGCAGCCAATTTTTTGAGGCGCTCTGCAGCCTTCTCTTTATGGCGCACAGCAGCTTCAATAAAAAAAAATAAAAAATAATAAAAAAAAAAATGAAAAGATATGAAAATTAAAAACAAATACTTACCCTTCCGGCTCGCATCCACTGTGATGTGATGCTTGATCCACGAATACCTTTATAATATAAACATTTATATATCAACTTATCTTCAACGTTACTCGACTAATTAAATTTATCATAAGTTTCTAGGGATATGTTATCGGAAGTAGAGGGGATCATAAAAATTTATTATTATCTTTGATACAATAATCTATAATTAATTAATAGATACCGGGTAAAAAATCCATTCGAAATTCGTATTAAAATTTTTTTTTATTCAAATTCTATTCTAATATGATGTTGATTCATTAGATTCTTCATGTTACTCGATTTGGCTCCTATACTATGTTGAATACTCATAATTAAAATATTTTCAAATTGACGTTTCATATATTAATATTTATATTGGATTTAAAATGAAATATTATTCATTATTTGCAAAATTATCATTTTCAACATATTTTTTATGAAAAAGTATAAAAATTCTTAATTTTTGTTAACGCATATGTAGTTTTTCATTTATTCATTAATTAATTCATTCATTCCATCGACTCTATTCAATATGTTTTATATTCGTTTGAGCGAATTTAAAAATTTTTAAGTAATCCACATAGGTCAATGTAGTAAAATTTGAATATCATTTTCAACTGTCTCTTATTTTATATGCAATCTAAATTAAACATATATTTTAATTTTTTGAAAGTGTTCGAAATTTCATTGTTGATTCGAGTTATATATGTTGTTTCAGACATAAGTTTTTTTATATAAACTACTTATTTATTCATATAAAAATGATCTACCTTGAGATAAATAACTCGATTTGTCTTCTTTTGAATCTCCTCGTGCACTAAATTTTGAGTAGTCCACACACTCACACAATCACTGTAAAATAATTGATTTATTGTATAAATATTACTTTAAAATTTTTCCAAAATAATATCATATTTATTATTTATGCAGAAATGATTTAATTATACCTCAAATTGAATAAATGGATTTATTTTTTCTTTTGTAACCCTTTGAAAATTTTTGACAATTTGCACACTCACACAATTACTGTGAAAGAATTAAAATAAAATTCTTATTTCAAAGGAAAATATTAAATTATATAACACTAATGTTCGAATAGAAATGATTCTATTTTATATATCTTGGAATAATTAGTTATATTTATTTATATTTACCTGAGATCTTTCATAACTTCGAAATTATTAAGCACAACCACAACGAAAAAATATTATGATGTTATTGCTTGTTTTGAAATATATAAAGAATAAAATTCACTAGAATAATTTGTTGCAATAAATGTCATCTTTACATGTATTTCTGAATATCAAATCTCAAACACGTCATTATATATATATATATATAGTTCTCATCATTTGTTTATTTGTTCATTTGACGTATGGTGTCATTTTTCCTCATCAAGGATAAAAAAGTAAGTTTAATTACTTTAAATGATTTTATTCTTAATTTATTTGTATTTAATACCTAGTGTCATTGTTATATATATATATATGTAAATTATTTATGATCCACACCTATTATATTTAATTTATCATACACGTCATATAAAATCAATATAATCTTCGATAATGAATATATTTATGTCCAAATGTCAATATATATATTGTGACTTTGTGACGTCACATATACATATATTCATTATCGATGATTATACTGATTTTATATGACGTGTATGATGAATTAAATATAATAGGTGTGGATTATGAATAATTTACAAATGATTAATATATGATTTTATATTTTCAGCAATCATGAATGAAGAATTACAAACTGAAATAAAGAAGCTAGAGATGATGCGAAAATTTTTTAACAATTTAAAAAATCAAGGTTTCATGAATTATATGCAGCAGGCGAATTATTCAACGCCTGGTCCAATTTCTAATCCACCACCATCACCATCATTTCCACAAGCACCACCACCACCATCATTTCCACAAGCACCACCAACACCATCATTTCCACAAGCACCACCACCACCATCAACACCACAAGCACCACCACCACCATCAACAAGACAAACATCACCACCACCATCAATACCACATACACCACCACCACCATCATTTCCACAAGCACCACGACCACCATCAATACCATCAGCATCAGCACCATCAACACCACCAGCATCAATACCATCAAGACCATCATTGATGTCACATGGTGATAAACGTAATTATTATTATTACATACAATAAATATTATTTATTTTGATTAACAATTTCGGTACATCAACATATTTTTTTTTCAGCTAAACGATGGGCACGAGGCCCGAGAAAGCAAAAAACAAATGGTCCTTATTGCAATAATGATCGGCGCGGGAGACAGGGTGGTCGGTGTGGTCGGGGCGGGCGTGTTGGGGGCGACAGAGGAAAAAATTCTCAATATTTCTTTTTTAATAATAATTATTATTAATTTGAATTGATTATTTTTGTGTTTCTATTCTTTGTGTATTGATTTGTAAATAAAATATAATAAATTAAATTTATTTGTTTATATCTATCTATCTATCTATCTATCTATCTATCTATCTATATACATATATATAGTGGTTTTGTGACATCACAAATTCAACGTTTAACGCTCCCGAAGTCGATTAAGAAGTTTCACTTCAAAAGTTTCACTTCAATGATAATATTATTTCTTGTATTATGTTTCGTGATGATATTCATTCATTAGTGTTAAAGTTAACCGCCAGAGTAGAGTGAGAAAAAAGGACAAACTTATGGATATAACGTGTGTTAGAAAAAGGTTATTACAAGGTCATGACCTTGTAATAATAAAAGGCGAAATGATGAGAGGTATGAGAAGTAAGAAAAAGATACTACAGTACAGATTGAAGATAGACAAGCTTATGTATCCATAAGCATATTGAATAAGGACAACGAAGAGACGACGACGACCAAGACTGAATATTTTTCATCGTGAAAATCAACTGTTTTCAACTTTAACTCAATATATCTTCCATTATACGGTACGTATGAAAAAAATAAAATCAATTTTCCTATAAAATTTGGACACGAGCTCCCGATTGCGCCCATTATTTTTCTGCTAAATTTTATACATATATGAGATCTCATCATAGTGGGCTCTTGAAATTCAGACTTTCTCGTAAAGATACACGGTACGTAGTACCTCGCTTCGCAGTGAACTTGGCGCGAGACACTACCGTGTCTCTTGATGTATGTATGTGTACTGTATGTAAAAATTATTTTCAAACATTTATTGAGAAATTACTGCTGAACAATATGACTACCAACATTCGTTGCGAGGGTAAGGGAAACTGCAGAAAACCTTACCAGTATTCTTACAAACATTGATAAATACATATTTAAAACAAATATAAATTATATAGTATATATATTTCATCAATTTCTTTCTTTTCAGAGCATGAGTTCTTGAAAGTTTTTTTGTATTTTATTTTCATTTGTTGATTGATGCGAGTTTTAATCGCCAAATATGAAGTTCATTCATTTAATAGGTTTTATGTAGGTTTCAGTTCAATTTATAGAGGCCAAAAACTTCGCAGCATTTGGACTACCATAAATGTTCAAAAATTTAATTCATACTTGTTTCAAATATGTATTTATCGATGTTTGTAAGGTTTTTCTGCAGTTTCCCTTACCCTCGCAACGAATTTTGCTATTCATATTGTTCTGCAGTAATTTCTCAATAAATGTTTGAAAGTAATTTGAACATACAGTACACATACATACATACATACATACATACATTCATACCTCGGGGAAGAAGCCCAACTCCTACCGAGCGCGTCCCCAAGGTGGCGGATAGGGGAACGTCCTCACCAGTCACAGGACTGGCGGATTGGGGTGAAATAAAATAGCCCCCGCGGACCAAACGAGGCGCAGGGGAGAGGTCGCCGCCTCCCCGCCACGATCGTTCCCTGTTGTAGCCCACTGGGAGTGCTTGCGCTCCGCGTCGATCATTTCCGTTGACGCGAGTTGCGGCTGATGTGAGCTTGCTTTGCCGAGGTGTGAGTTGCGGCAGTGGAAAAGGGACCAGCCCCTTCGGGCCCTGATCAGGAAGTACGCAGTGAGTGCGGAGGTCGGAATCCGCACTGCTCCCAGCGAGTCCAGTCCGTCCGCGTATTCCGGGACAGGCTAAGTGTCTGCTAGGCCTCCGAGAACTGGGGTAGAAGTATTATCTTCGAGGGTACACCCGTTCCTAACTATGACAACCCGCTCCTCTCCGTACGATGCGCTGGCCATCTCAAAGTATGACAACAATACAGGAAAACCAAAACCAAGACAACACCGAAGTACACAAACGCGCCCAAATGGACGTGGACCAAATAGTGGATAATACGCCCCCAGAAGACGGAAGCTCTTTTGCTCCTGCCCTCTCTCGCCGTGAAAGGATTAGCTCTGTGCCGAACACTACTGGGCGACAAACGCCAATGGAGAGACTCGGCACCAAAATTGATGACTTAACTGATTTCATCAAAGACAAGAAAAATCTCCATCACGAAATTAGGAAAATGGTCGGGTCAATCGCTACGGCATATAAGTTGGCCAACAAAAAAGAAGCACCAAGAAAGACAGTGGCGGCTACACAAACGTCTCCTTGGATGATCCACCAGTCTAAGGCACCAATCACTCCCAGGTTCTCTAAAATCACTGCGCGGGAGTTAGACAACCCGAAGAAAAGAACGTTATCTACACCCAGCCCATCGTCAAAGCTTGATCTACCAGCACTGAAAAAACAAGCTAAGGACGCTGCCTGGACGGAGGTTGCCCGAGGGAAAAAAAAGAAGAGAATTCTCCGCGATGCAGCGGAAACATTGGGCGAAGCCCAAAAGTCACGGGAAAAAGACGATTCCAATCCTAACAATGGACACCGCAAAACGAAGAGGAAAAAACCACGAACAAAGGCAGTCCTTATCCAACCAACCGGAGAAATTACGTATGCAGATCTCCTCAAGGAGATTAAAAGCAAAGTGAACCCTTCGGAAGCCGGCGTGGACATAAAGTCCATCAAGCAAACGAAAAGTGGGGGTGTGCTACTGGAAATGAGCCGAAAAACCGAAGACAACACCGCTTTCATCGATGCGGTTAGGCTGGCTGCTACGAACCTCGGCACGGTCAGGGCATTAGTGCCGACAACAACCATCGAAATCCTCGATCTAAATGGAGTTGCTACCGAAGAGGACGTCCGTGGAGCACTCAAACGCGAGATCACCGCCAACCTGGAAATCAAACGCGTCAACCTAACTAAGATCACCTCACGAGGCCAGCGGGCGGCCTTCTGCGAGATTGATGACGCGAGCGCAACAACGGCCCTCGACAAGGCACGCATAAAAATCGGTTGGGTCAACTGCCGCATACGGGCGGTCACGAAGGTAACGCGTTGCTCCAGATGCCTGGGATATGGACATGCGAGGCGCTCCTGCGGAGGACCAGATAGAAGCAAGTGTTGTTACAAATGTGGTGGGGTAAACCACAAGGCCGTAGACTGTGTTGAGCAGCCAAAGTGCTTTTTATGCTCACCAGAAGAAGACGCCAAGGATAGCTTGTGCCACATCTCCGGCACGGGGGCGTGTAAAGTTTTCCGGGCTGCGCTTGCAGGAGCGAATAAAAGGCAGAAATGACCCGTATACTACAGTGTAACCTGAATAGGAGTGGGGTAGCGCAAAATTTACTGATGCAACGAATCTACGAAGGAAAGATTGATGTATGCATTATTAGCGAGCAGCACACTAACATACGAAACAAAGCCTGGTTCTCGGACGACTCTAGTACGGCAGCGATATGGGTGGTCAACTCGGGCAGGGTGACGGTAGAGTGCAGTGGACACGGCGAGGGCCACGTGTGGATAAAAATACCTGGCACTTACATCGTCAGTGTGTACCTCTCGCCTAACGAGGGAATTAGTGTGTTCCGACAGAAGCTCGCTGATATCGAAGACAAAATTATCAACCTGAATGGTGAAGTCATCATAGCAGGCGACTTCAATGCGAAGTCGGCTGAGTGGGGATCGGAGGTCTCTGACACCAGAGGAAACGAAGTCGCTGATTTGGCCGCAAGGCTCGATCTCACGATACTAAACACAGGAAACAGCTCGACCTTCAGGAGACCTGGGTATCGCGAATCAATACTGGATATCTCGATGGGGACGCCGGGAATTAGCAGTGATATCCGAGACTGGAGAGTGTCTGAGAAATACAGCGGTAGCGATCATCAACACATCTTATTCAACATTGAGGGGGACCCCGCTCTCGCGGCACAGCGAGGCCCTGTAGATCGAAAGTGGAACACCAAAAGTATTGACCTGGAAGCTCTCCGCTCGTCCCTGTTGCACAGTTGGTCAACTCTCCAGTGTCACCCAACTCCCAAATCCAGTAGGGAGACGGAAAATTTGGTGCGAACAACAATGAAAGCCATAACCGTGGCATGCGACGCCTCAATGCCGCGCTCGAAAAACTGGAGCCGACACAGGCCGGCATACTGGTGGACACCGGAAATCGCGGCACTCCGTAATAAATGCCACGTGCTTCGCCGTCGAGCAACACGGGCCGCAAAACGCACCTTCGACCAAGCCTCATATACGAGTGAGTACAAGAAAGCCAAAAAGGAACTAAACCGAACCATAAAGGCTGGTAAAGCGTCACTATGGAAGGAAATCTGCAACGATCTTAACAAGGATGTCTGGGGAAAGGCTTACCAAATCGTTGTCGGAAAACTTGGAAAGGCTTCACCTGAGGCGCCAAAATCACCAGCCGTAACAAATGACATCGTAGCGGAGTTGTTCCCCAAACATCCAGTACGAGGAAAACGGCACTTCGTAAATAAGTGCGAAAATTCACCTTTCACAACTGAAGAACTGCAAGATGCAGCTAAGTCGCTAAAGGCAGGGAAAGCACCTGGCCCTGACGGTGTGCCAGCGACGGTGATTAAAATCATAGCCCAGGAACTTCCGACTACGCTGCTGAATGCATATAACGCATGTTTGGCAACTGGCACGTTTGCCACCATCTGGAAACGCCAGAGACTGGTCCTCTTGGACAAAGGGAAGGGAACTCCCATAACACCTTCTTCGTTCAGACCACTTTGCATGTTGGACATTGTCGGGAAACTGCTCGAAAAGCTGATACAGACGAGACTTCGGAGTGATATCGACCGAGCCGGGGGACTTTCTGAAAACCAGCATGGCTTTCGGAAGGGCAGATCGACGATCGGCGCGATCAAAAAAATCATGGGCATAACAGCGGCTGCGTGGTCCGGTAGCCTTAGATCACGGAAAGTTTGTATCCTTCTCGCGCTGGATGTGAAGAATGCCTTCAACAGTGCGAAATGGGATGACATCCTTGATGCACTGAAGCACAGGTTCAAGATAAAAACAGAAAACTTGGCGATGGTTGAGGACTACCTTGACTCAAGAACGCTTATTGTAAAAACCACAGAGGGTCCTAAAGAATACCCGATAACAGCAGGCGTGCCACAAGGCTCAGTCATGGGCCCTGACCTATGGAACGTAAACTACGACGAGTTATTGGAAATTCCCTTGCCGGAACAAGTACAATTGACGGGTTTTGCTGATGATGTGGCGGCCACAGTTTAGACGGACAGCGTTGAGGAGGCCGAACTCCTAGTTCGGTCGACCATCGAAACGATAGAAACCTGGCTCGAAGACCACCGGCTGAGGCTGGCAAAGCATAAAACGGAGATGGTCGTGCTGACGCGACAGAAATGGTTTCCAATACCGTTCAGGGTGGACATTGGCGGGACTACGCTGACGTCTACAAGGACATTACGCTATTTGGGGGTGACGATAGATGACAAGCTGTCCTTTCGCCAACATCTTGAAAGGGCATGTACAAAAGCCAGCAGGACGGTGACCAGTCTTTCGAGAATTATGACTAACACTGTGGGCCCACGAACTAAAGAGAGAAGAGTCCTCCTGGAGGTGGCTCACTCAGTTCTGCTCTATGGAGCGGAGATTTGGGCGGATATTCTGAAGCAAAAAACGTATCGTCGTAAAATAGCGGCAGTACAACGGCGAGGGGCCCTTAGGGTGACCTGCGCCTATCGCACAGTTTCCGAAGCAGCTGCACTGGTTATAGCAGGAGCTCCGCCTATCGACCTACTGGCTCACGAGAGGGCAAAACTATATGACCTTAAAACCAGTGGTCATCATACTAAAGAAAAAAAAGCAAAGTTAAAAGCAGAAACGCTGGAAAAATGGCAAGAGAGATGGACTACGTGTGACAGAGGCAGATGGACAGCACGATTGATACCGAACATTAAAGTCTGGTTGACCCGTAACCACGGTGAGACGGACTTTTACCTGACACAGCTGTTGACAGGGCATGGATCCTTCAATGCTTATCTGTACAATCTGGGCCTACGTTGCTCCTCGAGATGCAAGTATTGCCCGGACAAAATTGACGACGTCGAGCACACATTTTTCGTGTGTGAACGCTGGAAGAACTATAGAACCAGTGCTGAGACAACCATAGGAAAAACTCTGAATCCGGCAAACCTAGTGGACCAAATGCTGGAGCGCGAAGAAAACTGGACGGAAATCGCAGCCTACGCGCGGCGGCTTCTACGAGACAAAATCATAGAGAAAGACCAATAAAACATAAGCAGGCGTCGTGAGATGTAACACGCCCCGGATCGAAGTAATGCTGACGCGGTTCCGATCCGGTTACCCACGCGTGTGGGAGACTGATTGCAGAGGTGGTTTTTAGTCGGTATGGAGAACCTCGAGTCCGACATACTAGGCGGAACAACAAGCCCTAATGATACGTAAAAAGTATTTTCCCCTCTGCAAAAAAAAAAAAAAAAAAAAAAAAAACATACATACATACATACATACATACATACATACATACATACATACATACATACATACATACATACATACATACATACATACATACATACATACATACATACATACATACATACATACATACATACATACATACATACATACATACATACATACATACATACATACATACATACATACATACATACATACATACATGCATACATATATGAATAAAAATACATATTTATATGCATTTGAATTGGTAATGAATGATAGAAATAAACAAATGAATATGAATGGATAAATAAATACACTATTTTTCATCATTATTACAAGTATCCCAATATGGAAATTACAAAAAATTATCGAAGTTATTCGGGTCAACATGACTAAATTATTTAAAGGCCCATTCGAAATTACGTCCCGAAAAGGGTATTTTTACCTGTATTGGAAAAGGTCACAATCGAATTGCGTCCAAATCGAAAAAAGTCGGCTTGTGGTCAGATGGACAAGTACAGGTATAAAATAAGGAGCAACGTTGCCACTGCAGACAGTAATAATAATAGAGCTTTTTGGATAAAAATATCATTAATGTAATCAACACTTGCAAAACCAATGTTACATATTCATTAAAATTGCAACAAACCCGAAAATGACTGTATGAACAGTATGTACAGTGCAATTATAAAATTACAACTTAATATTTACAGAATTTCTCTGTTATTATCACTGCAAGTTTGGCAATAATTTCTAATCTTATTTTTGGAATGGATTTCTCGAGAGTTAGATAATTTGTTTTTGTAACAAACTATTTCTTCACATTTATTCAAGCCCCCCCCCCCCCCCCCCCTCCGCCCCGGGGCTTCGCCCCTGGACCCCATTGCCGGGGCTCCGCCCCTGGACCCCACTCTATATCTATACACATTCTAAACAAATAATTATTTGTTATATTTCGAGTTGAAAGATTCGTAAAAAAATATAATCATTTTGAGTGTGATGAGTTACACTTGGAAGTTTGGCAACAATGTCGAAATAAATTCAGTTTTGGCCAATTAATAATGTTTGCATTGCGGACGCAACTTCGTTGTACCCGGGACGCAACTTATGTGTCGAAAATTTTACCTACTCAAACTGGGACGCAATTTCAAATGTCCCTCATATATTTTGAATGAGCTTTTACAAAAAAAATTCTCAATGTGCATTTTACCTAAAAAAAAAAGTTTACCGCAGATTTGAATCGACTCCAATCTGCCTTTCAGTGAACTGTAAGGTAACCACTACGGCTATCAAGTACACTGTATTCTGATTTCATAAAACTTCCATTCATACTTCTGCCTGCACTTTATTTATCCAGATTATTTGCTGCATAAAGGTTACTTTTACCGTTAAAGATATATAAATAGCTTGTGTCGCACATCATTGTCATCTATTCATCATTTCCTTTTTGTTTTACAATTTTTCATAAATTTTTTTCTACATTTTTGAAGTGAAACTTCTTAACCCGCGTCATGGATTTCCGATGACCGGAGTAAAACCGACTCAAGTCTCAAGACCGTCACGAAAAAACGTCATAGCCATCTGATGTGGTGGGAGCATCCGTGGCGCCTGCGCACTAGCAATATTTTTCTCACACTCTAGTAAGTGTATAGCCGTAATCTCTGTATTTTCCGCGTGGAAAGGGAAATATTGCTAGTGCGCAGGCGCCACGGATGCTCCCATCACATCACTGCCGTTCGCCACTGACGGAAAATTCCGATGATTATTTCGGGAGATTTTAATGTAAATTTCGCGAAGAATGAATCTGTAAAGTTATTGAGCTTTTTCAAAAACACCCTTAATTTGGATATTGTTAATGATAGGAACATTAGTACGACTAGACACGGGACAACAATCGATGCAGTTTTTGCACGATTCATTAAGAATTTGAGTGCTAATGTATATATCTCGCACTTTAGTTACCATCACCCAATTATCACGACATTAGGAAATAATATTCGTGAAATTGACAATGAAAATGTCACATGATTGCTAAATTGTAATTGTAAATTTTAATTATAATATTGTTGTTTATGTGATATTGAATAATTGTAAATAAATTGAATAATTGTAAACAGTATTGGATAATTCTAAATAAATTGAAAATTTTTGGAACTGTACATAAATCGAAATTCATTCATGTGTAACAAAATATTAGAAAGAAAAAATCTATGCTTCGTCGTTGAATTATTTAACATATAATCTTCAAACTAACCTCAGAGAGAAAAAAAGAGAGAATGAAATGAAAAGAGAGAGAGGAATACTATAAGTTTCACTTCCGTCGTGTGTATTTCTCGTACAGATCATTTGTTTTTTTATAGCGCGAGGCTCTCGTACAGGCGGTAGACGTGTATGCCCTGAGTAGAAATTCTAGTGCGCATGTCTCAGTTTGTGCAGTCCATGCAACACTGCCCCCCTCCTCACAGCCGACTGAATTAATTTTTCCTTATTCATATCGTCATTATGATGTGTAAAAAAATTTTCATTGTTTATCAAATAACTTTTTTTTTTTTGCGCTGTTTATGTCAATGACTGAAGCATTGTCCAGTTGCATAACAACGACTGAACATAATTTTTCATTGTTTTACAACATCATTAGCTAACAAATAAAATTTCAGTCTTCATCAAATATATTTTTTTCACGAAATTTTTGACGTGTTCGTAGCGCTCCGCCACCCACACCCACCATTACTGGAACGGCTGATTCAGCCGGGCTGAACACTGTTTCACGTATGTACTCATAGTAAACTGCTATTACCAAAATAAAGTGAGTCTGCCGTCCACTGGCTCTTAGTCTATGTTTTAATATTTTTTAAATGTTATCAAAACATAGCTTGTTCACAAAATTTTTTATTTAATATGGCCACTTCATATTGTGACCTGCAATCATTTTACTTTTACATATAAATACGTACGATAAATTTATTCATTTGTCTGCCATTCATGCTCAATAGTCATTGCCCACATGAGGAAAAAAATTACTTTGTCGTTCAATGATTATCGAATAGCCTAGCTCACACATACGTCCCGCACGCTTGTGTGAGTACATTTGCTACTTCTCTCCATGCATGTGCTTTGCAGCTCGAATCTGGCATCACAGCTGAAAGCCCCCAACACGCATAATGCACATACGATGTTCGGGGTTCCTTGGGACGTTGTTGGTTACTGGGCCGAGCTGTAGGCGTCATGGTAGTGACATCTATTACGAGAAAAAAAAACTAAAAATTGTGGAAAAATGACATAAATCTATTGACTCAAATAACGCATAATTTATAAAGAATTGTGCAATAAACAAATGATTTCCAGATTCAGGATAAAAAATACTGTGGCGCTAATTTCTTAGAATTTCCAAAAAACCCTTCCATTTTTTGTAATTTACAATTTTTCATAGGAATGTGACCCGCGCAATTCAAACGATGACGCTCCGTAATTACTTAGGTAAATTTCATGCGCCTTATTCACTTAATCAAAATTCGGAAAAATTAGCGCCACGCAGAATATTTTTATCTTTATTTTGAATAAAAGAATTATTGAATTAATACTTCGGTGTAGCCGTTATTTGTGTCAAAAATTTCAATGTAAAAACATCAAAAAAGCGCCTCTTACAATTCAGTTCTACCGGGCCTTAAATTGGTCACCGTCTATCTCACTATACGGCCGCCATGGGCGCTGCTTTACTTACCTTTTATCCCCTCCAACGACAAGCTCATCGCCAATATTGTTCCCGACACATGCAATGACTTTCTAGAATATTCCAGAGACATTCCATTCACTATATTGCTGCATTTGAGACTATATTCGTGGCGTATTACAGCGCCATGATTGGCTGGCACTTTTCAACGGCCGTGGACTAAGTCGTCAGAAGTTCATCATTTAGCATCATTTAGCATGTGAAGTTGGTAGAGTACATATATACACTATCACGCGTCAAGTATTTCTTCAACGTTCATCTAATCTATTTGATTATATATTGAATAAGACGATCCAACAGCTGAAAAAACAATATAAATAAGTCATTATAATAAATAGTTAAACCAATTGTCGATATAGATAAATAAATATATACATTACATTTGAAAAAATAAATAGCGTATACTCGAATCTTAATTTGGCGTATAAATCGACTAACTAGTGGGCAACTTCATTGAAACGATAAGTCATGGCTGCTATGTCCGTCATTGGAATTGATTTCGGTAACGAAAGTTGCTATGTTGCTGTAGCAAGAGCTGGTGGTATTGAGACCATTGCTAATGATTACAGTCTACGGAGTACACCGTAAGTTAATTAAATTAATTTTAGTGAAAAAATACATTTGAAATTGATTTCTCGGTGCCGGTGAGCACCGGTACTTTAATAGGGTAGTTCACGTTTGTTGAATCTTGATTTTCAGGTGATATAGAATTATTATTTTTTTTACTATTAATGAAGTAATATATGTTGAGGTACGTTTGCCCTTATAGTAATCGATAAATCGAGAATCTAGCAATTTCCATTTGCCGTTAGCAATTTCCATTGCCGTTAGTACTGCGCCAAGTGATGGTAGTTTATGAGCAATGTTCCCATCATTTTTCTTATCAACCCATATTGCTCTATATCATTTGCATGTTTGAAAAACATAGTGATTTTCAGCACTATTTTCATTATTACGTTACTTATCACGACTATATTGGTTGCAGGATAAGTTGGCTTGTCTTTAGCCTTTTTTTAGTTGCTAGCCATAATAGAAAGAGTGGTATTTGACATTACATTCTTCATAGCTGACTATAGGGGAATTGAGACATTTTCGGTAAAAACAATTATGATAAAAAGTACAAGGGTATAAATTGCAAACCTCTTTCTGAATTCGAACTATTAACCATTTTTCTCAGACTGAAACTAATTTGAAATATTTTTAAGGAAAATGAATTATTTTTACAAGTATTTCAAAAATCATACTCTTTAAGTTACTGCCGAACGACGAGTTCACATTTTACTCCTATTTCATTCACAATGCTCTCAATGTTTACCAATTTTTTATCAGTAAAAGCGCATTTGTCTTCATTTACTATTATTATTGATGTCTTATTTTACATTGTTGAGAACTTTGACACGATTCATAATGTCTTGCAAATCGGAGGCGCAAACAAATACTTACTCATAAACCACATTTTTACAAGTAGTTTTTTCATATTCATTGATTATTAATGTTGATATATCACATCAATATCATGTATTAACACAATTGATTAACAGATTGATTGATAATGAATATACGTTTTTTAAAAATGCATAATTCTATGTTTCTTTCATTACATGTGCATTTTTTATAATTATGAATCTATCAATATTAATATCTAAAAATATTCAGTTATAAATGTTCTACATACATATCTAAGAAGTGTTCTGACGAAAATTTCATGAAACTGCAATAATTCTTCGTCAACATTGACATGAAAATATCATTTTTAGATCATATGTGGCCTTCAGTGAGAAAAATCGAATTTTGGGGGTGGCGGCCAAAAATCAAACTGTGACTAATATGAAAAATACCATTTATGGAACTAAGAGATTATTGGGACGAAAATACACTGATCCTCAAGTTCAAAAAGAAATTCAGAATCTCCCTTACAAAACTTCCAAACAGCTAGATGGAAGTATTGGTATTCATGTAAGTTATAAAATAATATTTTTTCCATTCCAATGAAATGAATAATCATTCAATTTTCCGTTTATTTCGCATTAATTGAGAAATGTATGACATAACAAAATATATAAAACAGAAATTAACCGTCTTAATCCACCAAATTATTTTACTCTTTAGGTCCAGTATTTAGGTGAAGAACATGTGTTCTCTCCTGAGCAAATAACGGCTATGCTATTTACGAAATTGAAAGACATTTCAGAAACAGCATTACAAACAGCAGTAAATGATTGTGTTATCTCAGTACCATCATATTATACCCAAGCAGAACGTCACGCACTTTTAGATGCTGCACGAATTGCTGGACTTAATGTTCTTCGTTTATTCAATGAAACAACAGCGACAGCACTTTGTTATGGTATTTACAAACAAGATCTACCTCCAATAGAAGCGTCACCTAGAAACGTTGTATTTGTTGACTGCGGTTTCGCTAGTCTCCAAGTGAGCGTTTGTGCTTTTCATAAAGGAAAATTGAAGGTTCGCAATGAATCAAATTCATTCAATAATGTTTCCAATTATCATTATTCAACTATTAAATATTTAATTCAAAACAAATAAACTAAAAAAATTTCCAGATGTTAGCTTGTGCATCAGATAGCTGTTTGGGTGGTCGGGATATAGATATAATACTTGCGAATCATTTCTGTAAAGATTTCCAAGCTAGATACAAGATAGATCCTCATTCTAATCCTCGTGCTTACGTCCGACTTCTTGGTGAAGTTGAAAAATTAAAAAAACAAATGTCTGCAAATTCAACAAAACTACCATTGAATATCGAGTGTTTTATGGACGATAAGGATGTTCACGGAGATATGAAACGTGACGATATGGAGAATATGTGTCAACATTTATTCAAACGCGTCGAAACCGTTATGAAAAAGTGCCTTCATGATTGTCGTTAGTAAATTTGGTGTATTTCCAATATCATATTTTCAATCACGCTTTCAATGTCACGTGCTAAAATTATTTTTGTTGTAGAGTTGAAAACTGAGGAAATTCATTCGGTCGAAATTGCCGGTGGCTCTAGTAGAATTCCATTCATCAAGCGATTGGTCGAGGAGGTTTTTGGTAAAACTGCATCGACAACATTGAATCAAGATGAAGCGGTAGCACGTGGCTGCGCTCTTCAATGCGCGATGCTTAGTCCTGCTGTGAGAGTACGCGACTTTTCTGTAACTGATATCCAATCGTATCCAATTAAATTGACATGGGATCCAGTTGATGGGGAACAAGGGTAAGTTCATAATTATCTAATTTTATTCATGTAATATTATAGATATTTATTAATATATTTATATTTCAACTTATTAGTGATGTGGAAATCTTCTCACAAAATCATCAATCTCCCTTCTCGAAATATTTGACACTTAAACGATCAAATCCCTTCACTTTGACTGCGGCTTACGCTACACAACCTCTATCATATCCGCAGACTCATATTGGTAAATATTTTTTTTAGTCATGTTAGTCACCTAGTTAACTTATGAAGTTTTCTAAATAATTTTTTTTTTCTTTTACAGGAGTGTTTCATATTAAAAATGTGAAGCCTACACCTGAAAGTGAACCATCGAAAGTTAAAATTAAAGTTAGGTTAAATTTAAATGGAATTTTGACGATTGCGTCAGCCTCATTAGTAGAAAAGCGAGAATTAACACAAGAAGAAAAAGAAGAAGAAGAAAAGCAACAGCAACAACAACAACAACAACAACAAGCGACTATCAATATGGATACAGATCAGCAAAACCAACAAGACAAATCTGACCAAGAGGCCCAAGCAAATGAACCGCCGGCACCTGAGGTGAGACTTTGTTGGCTTGTATTTTTTCATTAATTGTTTGGCTAAAGTAATCTATTGTTTCGCGCGTTGCCACAAAATCATCTCAGACTTGCACGTATTAATTAATATCAAATGCAATAAGAACATAAATATATAATATATTCCATGCATCAACGGAAGAAAAAGTAGTGTGTAGAAATTTTTAAAAACTATTATGTATCTTCGTATTACGCGAGCATGACAATGTAAGTCTGTTGTGGTTTAGGTGTGCGCGGATAAAGGGCGACGAGACTCAGATGCTGACGATGATGGACGAGGTGCAAAAGGGTCTGCCCCGTCCTATTCCTCGAGGATTCGCTCTTGGTTCAGCTCGGTACGCGACACACTAACATTTACTTGGACCCATACGCATATCACCTGTCCCTACTATATCTTTATTTATTTTACATTAAATGCACAATGTATAACATCAAAAACTACCATATTCTGATATTAATTTCTTCAGAATTATTGTGTATTCGGAATTCATAACATAAAATCGCGATTTAATTGAAGCTCACTCACATTAGTTCCGAATAATTATTATCACGGTCTATAATTTCATCACTAGTCATATCTCCAGATTCTCATTTATTTTTTCTACATTATAACAGATACAATATGAATGATAACACATACTGTTTCAGTTTCTTCTGCAAACTCAATTATTATGCAGATTATTTGTAGATAGAGCTGCTAATGAAAAATGAAAAAAATACTTACCGACATCAAATTTTTTTCGTCAAAATGCAGTAATAACAGTGTGCTCATGATTAATTATCTATATGTTTAAATATATATATATATATATATGTACGTATAAGAAAAATGTATGTTGGTTGGTAGGTAAATTTGCGCGTTTATTACAAGTAATGAAATGAAATGCATATGGGTCCAAGATAGAACTGTGTCACATACCGTAATCTGAATTATTGTTACGTCCCTATATTTTATTTTGTGCTTTTTTATTGAGTCGCAGAAGAAAAAGAGACAGTTTCATTTACACTTTCGAGACAAACGCTCGTTATTCTATAAGTCCGCAAATTCCAATACTATATAATCATGAATTTTCTTTCCTCCAGGGATTCATGCGTTCCTAATTATGAGAAGTGTGGTTCATGCATTAATTTATCCATTATATTTTTTTGTTTATATATATATTCCGTTCAAACAGTTCGCCGGGTTTCATTGTCATCTGTTTTTTCGCAATACTGATTAGTAATGAATACTAAGAAGACAATCTATATAGTTTGATTTCATATATTTTGTATAAGTTTTTCACATTTTTCATCAGTTATTATTGTTTCAAAATGTGTTGTTACGGTACTTTTACATTCAATAGTTCAATCATTAGCGTGCGCAATTCCTACTAGTATACGATTAATCATCATTGTGTGTACATTTTGATGATACATCGAGAATATTTCATTAATATTCGAATAGGTATCAGCACCGATATAATGCGAATCATTTACTAAATGTTTTTTAGGGTGATGATAAAGGGGATGATAAAGGAAAGAAAAAAATTCCAGTACGTTTAGTTGAATTGCCTATTGAAATTCATGCTGGCGGACTTGCTCAACATGAACTGGATGCTGCTATTGAAAAAGAGGTAATTGTCAGCTGACTGATTTCACATAATAGTTATTTATGTATCAAGGGAATTATAATGGTCTTAAATCGAGGGCAAAGTTTCTGGCCGGAGGGCATTAAAACTCAATAATTGCCAGGGTACATAAATAATTTCATTTTTGACCGAGATATCATTGGCTTATATCGTCCGGTATACGTATTTACATAGAGAATAGTTTGGTCGATCGGCCGAGTGGGTAAAACGACATGTCTACCACGTGGATGGCACGGGTTCGAACCTTGGCAGAGCGCAGTATTTTTCGGAAGAAAAATATTAGCCTCGTCGGACCAATCTATGTCAAGTTGAAAAAAAAACACCTATTATAAAGCTGATTGGTGGCAGCTCTGTAAAGCGGGAGGCCATCTCATACGGGGAGTGTGAGTGGTCGACTGGTACCTATTGTGTGTTTTCTGCAGTATCCCCACAATCGAGGACGAATGCGGGTACTTCTAATATAAAGTCAGCTGCAGCCGCAAAAAGAGTAGAGAGGAAGGTTGAGAGCAAGTAAATTGGAGTGAAGGAAGATGTAAGTGATTCGCACAAAAGTTGAATATCTATAAAAATCCCTCACTACATTGAGAATCATAAGAGTTCTGGTTCCTACACTACTTCTTATCATTATATTACTGCTTATAAACTGTCATTTGTAATCAATCTTGATTTTATATTAGAGGGAATGAAGGAAAATGCTCAATTTCCTTTGATTTTTAATGATATCCCATGGAAGTTATGGCCCTCTTTATTAGTCACGTAACCACGACGATATAAGCTAATATCACGGTCAAAAATAATAAACAAAATTAATTATATTAGATGATAATTAAGCAACATATTGATCTCATAGGGAAAAATGGTTGCTGAGGATCGACAAGAAAAGGAACGTATTGACGCACGCAACGCATTAGAAGAGTATGTATATGATTTGCGAGCCAAGATTTCCGATGAAGATGAGCTTGGATCATTCGTTACAGAATCCGAAAAAGAAACTTTTTGCCGGAATTTGGATGATACTGAAAATTGGTTGTATGAAGAGGGCGAAGAATGTAACAGACAAATCTACTGTGACAGGTTGAATACATTAAAGGTTAGTTAGAAATGAAAAAAGCTTTTTTTTTATTTTGGCTATAATCATTCATGTATATCATATTTTTATTACTCTTAAATAGGCGCAAGGTGAACCAATCAAAGAAAGGAAGAACGAATTTGACGGTAGAACTTTTGCGTTGAATGAATTAGCCGGTACATTGCAATTAGCAAAGAAGAGCTATGATCACATTAAAACATCACAAGGAAAGGATGATAAATATTCACACATAACTGAAGATGAAATAAAACAAGTGGGTAAAACGATACAGGAAAAATGGTCATGGCTGGATGAGGCGCATGCAATTTTTGCCAATACACCACGTACACAATTAGCCAGTATCACTGTTGCACAAATCCGAAGTGCGAAAATGGTACATTGTATGCTATATAAATTTATATTTCACTACTTTTATGAAATTATATAAACATTATTATTCCTTTGCAGATGGTAGATAACACAGTTACATCAATTATCAATAAACCAAAGCCAAAGGCGGAACCACCGAAAAATGAAAAGTCAAAAGAAAAGACAGCTGAAGAACAGAGAAATCAGCAGAATGCAGGTCAAGGTGACGGACACGATCAAAATAATCAACAATCCGCAAAAGAAGAGAATATGGATGTCGAGTAAAGATTATATTCATTTCTCGCTATAACTATTGAATTCATATAAAATTAATTGGAATTAATTGACGAGTACTTGATTTAATTCATAATGAATGAGCGCCTTTTCTAGAACAATGTGTAATGTCGCGGGTATGTTGGCATTCGTTCGTTAAGGGTTAATATATTATTCTCGTCATTACGCGAGCGCTCCAATTTCCAAGAAAAAAAAATGTCACTTATGCACGCTTCTCTCATCTTTAGTAATTTTTTGTTTATTCTTGTTTTCAATTCTCATTTAACTTGACGTAGAAAATTTGTAATTCCAATAATCAATGCTTCAGAATAATTTCGATCTCAAGCAGGATACTCAATAAAGAATAATAGAAAATTTTCAAAAAAAAAACTTCGTTTTAACGAGAACAACAGTTCTTCCAATTGAATGTCAATCATTGAATTTCGTAACTGCATCTGGTTACAATTACCCAAAAAATAACACATGCATTGATTGTGAAAGAACGACTCCATATTAAAGCTACTCATCTCTTAAAATTATTCTGAACGCCATGATATAAGTTGATTTAGAAGACAACATGAAATTTAGCTATATAAAAATGAGGATGCATCCTCATTCAACTTGGAAGTTATATCGATTTTTTTAAATTACTGACATAATTGTCGTAAAAATGTGCCCCGTTTAATACATATAATTATGTATTAAACGGGGCACATTTATCATTCCTTCTTTACTGAAAAAACCTATTTCATGCATTGATGTTAATGTGTATGTACATTGGTATATATTAGTGTTTTCATTCAAAATACTAAATCGAGTCAGTGATGTCAAAAATATGAATAAATACGAAGTGTGTAATTTACAGATGGGAAAAATGAATACCAACTCAACTAAATTATTAGAATCGCCATAGTGAATATAAATCGTTATGTCCTGGATTTATTGGCGTATCGTTTTATTTGATCAGAAAGGTGTATATAATCAGTAATTTTTCGAAAACTAAAAATTATATATTCCAGTAAATTCCATGATTAATTTTGTTTGCACAACAGTTTGGAAGTCATTAATTACGACCTTTTCATTTCATATTTTCTTTTTATTTGTAATATGCTTTGAGACATTCATCAACTTTTATTCAATTCGCATCTTTCGATTGATATGTTGTTCTTGCTGTACAACTGCTTAATATAAAATTGCAATTTATAATTATTTATGCTGGACAAATAAACAATGAATTTAAATGGTAAAAGTGCATTGATATTTTATACCATGTACTTGAATTTTTTAATTGATATTAAGAAAATGATACAAGTAAAAAATTCAAAATAATTTTCAACGTTCACGTAATAGTTTATAATTTGTATTATGTTAAGTTGAAGAACTTTGATAATAGTTGCTGACATCGTTGACATAAATTTGTACATAACAAACTTACATTTACACACCCTTAATACAAAAAAATATATAAATTTGTAGTGTTTTCCATTAGTACAAATTCCACTATACTATTCTTCATTAGGAATTCCATCCATTGGATAAATTATAATTATGAAGTATTGACTGCATAAATTTAATCAATCTTTGGAGATAATTTAGTTTGACCATCGAAATATGCACGGTATATGAATGCTCCTAGAGCACCATGTAACACCAGAACAGCAACGATTGCAGCAGAAACATTACTTGAAGTGCAGCTCATGCCAAATAATCCTAGAACGGGAATAATAATTTGTATAACTGCTAATCTCAAACGATATTATTATACATAAACAATAATTCATACCATCAAAAACGATCATTTTGCTGACGAAAAATGACATTATGGGCATTATAATAATAACAAGAGAATATGTCAAGACCGTTTTGAAAACTTGAAATTCGATTGAATCCTAATAAAATTCAGATAGAAATATTATAAAAAATTTGATGACAAAATTTTAATGTTATATTCAAATATTATTTTATACTAACCTGTCTATTCATTATTGATTTTTTGAATATAAGTTGAACAAAATGAACTTCTTAAATAAAATCTTCGTTCGAGAATTTGGGTGACTCACAATGAATTGGGTATTGGATACAGACATACAGTTGTTTTCCTTCATCGCAAGATTTTAACCTTAAAATCAAATTACAATCACACGGACAAAAAATAGCGCAACAATCGACTGATGTGATAAGACTGATAAGAGTCACGTGACAGGTACTGAGAAATCCTTACATCCTTGTATCACATAGGCTACGTTCCACTAAGCGACCACAACGACCACGCTCACGATCGCACTTTTCCCCATTCCACTTGATTGCGAGCATTCCAATCATGAACCGAAGTGGAACGGAGTTTGGGTCGTTTCGAGCGTTCATCAAAAATTACAAATGGCGAGTTTGAAACAATAAAGCTAGAAGGTTAAGTGACAATTTGTAAATTTAATCAATAAACATATACATAAATTAATTTTTTACATTGTATTTTGGAGTGACTGTATTATATTTTGGGGTATTCAAATAATTGACATTTGACACAATCAAAATGTCTTTTAGAGACGCAGTTGTATATTCATTAGTGCGTTATAATAATACTTTAGAATCTACTTCATCTAGTTCAGATGAAGAGTGGAATGCAACTTTACATAATTATAATCGTAAAAAGCGAATCCTCAGATCACGAATTCTTGGGTACGATCATGTTATTACTCTTTATTCGAATGAGGAATTCAAAAGCCATTTCAGGTAAATATTTATTTCATATGTTACACCTACAGATCTAATTTAGAACCTATATTATTATACTCTAAATTTACACTATTCTTTAACTTACTCAATTATATGATAGTAATTATTCCATTTATATATTTCTATAATAAATTAGTGACTAAATTGAAAATGAACTACGAATTGTTATTTAATTGTTTTTTGGACTTTCGAGAAACACCTTCAGATATGTACATGAATTGATAGAAAAAGATTTAGTTTGACATGTTCCAGGGTGCCCTACAATTCCTTCTCATCATCAATTGATAATAGCTGTTTGGCAAATGTCAACAATGGATTCTTATAGGTAACATTTTTTTAGAAATAAACTACTTCAGAGTGATGTATACGTGAGAAATTATAAATTCTTCCTTTTACCTCGTTATAGATCAGTTTGTGATAGATTCAACGTAGGACGAGCTACTGCCATAAGAGCTGTACGTCGAGTTTGTCAAGCTTTATTTACAAGAGCCTCAAAATTTATGCAATGGCCTACTGAAGATCGTGCTATTGAAGTGATATGTGGATTTGAAAGAGCAGCTGGCTTTTCTAACACAATAGGAGCTATTGATGGGACTCATATTCGAATAAATGCTCCAAAAGAAAATTCTGTTGATTATATCAATCGGAAAGGATTTCATTCTATTCAGTTACAAGTATATAACAATAGTTATTTTTGCACACTACTAATTTTGGCAATAAAATTTTATTTACATTTAGTTGAAATTTTTTTACAGCTCGTATGTGATCACAAAACTCTAATAACTCATTGTAATGTTGGACATCCTGGATCTGTTCATGATCAAAGAGTTTTTCGTTTATCAGAAGTTGCTGATTACATAAATGATGATGATAAATTTCCAGAAAACAGTCATATTCTAGGCGACGCTGCATATGAAATACATCAGCATCTACTAACTCCTTATCGAGATAATGGACATTTAAGTGAAAAACAAAGAAAATATAATTATCTTCATTCAGCTGCACGAGTGACTGTTGAGAGATGCATTGGTTTATTGAAAGGACGAATGAGAAGTTTGTTACATTGTCTACCAATGACAAGGGTAGATTTAATGGCAGAGTATATTGTTGCATGCTGCGTAATCCATAATATCTGCATTTTACAAGAAGATGAATTAATTATTATCACTATACCTGAAAATAATCAAGAGAATTATGGAAATGATCTGCGTGAAGCAAGGCGAACTGCAGGAGTTGTTAAAAGAGATGTTGTTATGAATTCCTTGTAAAACTGATGAAAACTCGTCACAAATCCTGTAAGTAGCAATTAAAATAGTTTTCTATTATTTCCTGATTTTTGATTGTAATCCTTCGTGGATTTGTAAGTTTTTTTAAGACTTCGTAGTTTCGAATTACATTGCGGTCTAGTTACGTCATATCCTTTTGTTTTTAACTTTTCGCTTATTTTGGACCATACTTTTTTTGAGACATCTTGCCTTTCTGGAGGATTCCTTCCATAGATCTATATGTCTCTAATAATAACAGTACACAGGGTGAAGTCCACCTGCATAAAGAAACTCCACCTGTATAAAAAAAGCACATATATAATTAACATCCTCACATAATAAATATAAGAAAGAGCATGATTATGAAATTAATATTTTTAATATACCTTCAGCATTGCTTTCAGATTCTTGGATTTCAGTTGTCTCTTCATCAATGGGAGTAAAGAGAGTATCTTCACCATGTTCAACATGATATGTAGATGCTGAAGCTTGCAATTCTTGCTCTTGCTCTTGCTTCATAACCGATCTTAGAAGTTCGGTGGCAAAAAACATATTTACAAACAAACAAAGAAAATGATCTCAATCAAAATGAATATATAGTTTATTTATTAAGTTAGGTTATGTTATTAATAAACGGAGAAAAAAATATAAATGTAATAATTTTATTAAACTTATTTAACATAATTATATTTACCTGTCTTTACACGTTCAGCATCAGCTGCAGGAACATAAACTTCCACAATATCTTTTTCTGAGTTGTACAACAAAATTTTCGTTGTCGCCATTTTTCAGTTTTTCGCACGTTTTTCGACAACTTAACCCGACAATTTCGAAAACCGCGCCGAAATTGTCACAACGTGCACCTCGACCCACCTTTTCAGATGGGTCGTTTTGCGCGTTTGGTGGCGAAAGTAATGACGTCATCCATGACGTATTCGCCACGACCGCGGCGAACGCGATCGCTATGTAGAACGGCTTGAGGGACATTTTTGGCATTTTGATCGTTTAGTGGAACGCACCCATACTCGGCTCCAGATTGATTGAGAGTCAATCATTGCGTTGCTCCGGAGTACTGATGCCAACCTTACCAATATTACTATAATGATTTATTTTTGTCATAGGAATTTATTTATCTTACAGATTTGTAGGTTCGTAGCAGGAATTAATAGGATCGTGGAGATGGATAATTAGCGGTAAATGATTTATGTATTTGAGAACACAATTTGAATTTAAAAATACTTATTCATTCAATTATTTCCACTTCATAAAATTGTTCACTGACTTCCTTTATTTTATAACGTTATTAATGATGGATCAACAATGGAAGTTATTACTTTGATCACAGTTATTTATTCTGTCTTTATTTTAATTTTAATTGAGAACTCCGACTGATTTATTAACTTTGATATTTTTATTCAATATTAAATTTCTCGCGAACGTCGCGGATGATTATCACTCTCGATTATATTCTGAGTAGGAACTGTACTCTACTCGTTTAATGAACTCGGTTTTAATGCGATTTTATTAATTTGTTGAAGAACTCGTATTGAACCATTATTTGTATGATGATATTTGATCAGAGAATGTCAAGTAAAGATCGTCGGTGAACTGACTTCTTTAATGATGATCTGAGAACATCTCATAATTGGTCTAGTCGGAGAACTTCTTTTTTTATTGATCGTCGGAGAACTGGCTTTTACAGATTTTCTAGAGTTTTTATAGGTTTCTAATTAGGGGAGGATTTTCACCTCCCGGTCCATACGGACCCATTCTTATTGGCTTTTGTTTTCTCAAGTAAGTTGGTCTTTTATTTTACGACTGTTTCAACATGTGTGATTGGTTGGGGCGACCCCCTGCATTTTGATGCATTAGTTTTTCCAAGAATAGTGATACAATTTCTTTTATGTGATAATGAATCGAACGATATTTTAATCTTATTTATTCAGGTGTTATGTATTTTATATCAGCTACGGAAATGCATTATTGATTTTAGAAATTCTATTGTCTTCATGCGTATATTTTACTATTTATTTTGGATTTATTTATTCCTTAGAAAATTCTATTTATCGATTCTTTTATAAGACGTATTTTCTTGTGTAATCATTTATTCGAGGTTTTTTATCTAGTTTTCTTTTAATTTCGAATTGCGTGAGAAAATGATTGTTTTATTTACATAGGTTCATTTGGCTATCGGATAGCGAAAGAATTTGTCGAGCTATTTGTCATTTGTATCTACTATATGTGTCAAATATTTTATCTTGTTTTTTACTTTTCATCACTTAGTGATAAGAAAGTATTGCTTTCGTACGATTTGAAAACGCCAAAATAACGCTTGTAATCACATTTTTCAACAATAATAATTGGAATGACGGATAAAAAAACTTAATATTAATGTTCAATGAATTGCCTCATTGTATAATATAAAAAAAATTTCATGTTTTTGAAGGTCACGTACATGAAAAACGTGTTTTTTCGATGCCCGATGGACGAATATTTTATATACATAGTGGGAGTATCTTGAAAGCTGCTGGACCAAATAAATCGAAAATTTATAGGGAGTTAATTATTATCGAGCTAACAATAAATTGTTATGTTGAATTTTGTTTCGACTTTCCGTTCGGCGTAAAAAACAAATATACACGTTTTCGAAAAAAATATGTATATTTATAGGAATTTAGACTATGATATTTTATTATTTGAGATGCGGTGGATTAGATTAAACAGGTATTTTATTGAATCGATGTATTGTACAGTGGTAAAAAGACTAGTGAGTGATTCGCGCGCGGTAAAGTAGTATAACGTGGTTGGATCAAGCGGAGCGCTATACGTGTGGTGTTGCTTGTTGAGCGGTCAGCGGCAGAGAGAGCGTTACTCTAAACGCAATTGTTGAGCTTGCTTCTATAGGCGGCGTGACAGTTCCTTGACTTGCCTGACACGCCGCACTCTGGCTGGAATTAGTAGTTGTTGTGCTGTGTCGGTATTACAGTAGAAGGCAGCGAAGATAGTGCAGATTGTGCCGCCACATATTTTATATAATTTGTGACGAAAAATAAAGAAGCCACGTGATCTCAGGAGTGACTGGACCAAAAGATCTGAAATTTTGTATATAGCATTTGGATATCGGGGGGGTTATAAATGGTGACGTCATAATTCGATATGACTTCCGGTTCGACCGGAAATAACGAATACGTGTTTTCGTCGCAGTAACAAATGCAATAACATAGAAGCCACGTGATTTCAGGAGTGACTTGATAAAAAAGTCTGACATTTTGGACATAGCATAAGAATGTTCGGCGGATCATAAGTTGCTATGGCTCATTTCAATCGGATGTTTATATCGTGAAAAAATGACATTTATATATATTGTGGGAAAATTACATATAAAAGTACGTATATTGCATTCGTCACCGATGTCAACGAACCTTGCTAGAGTTTTGCATTTCCGAGAATCCCTTATGAATGAAAATTCAAATAAAATATAAAAATAATTCTCACTGTTCATTTCCAAATGAATAAACGAATTAATAAATAAATATATGAATCGATAAATAAATAAATAAATAAATGAATAAATAAATAAACAAATAAGTAAATAAATAAAAGTTAACATTGATAAACATTAAAAAATTTTTTTAAATTTTATTTTTCATTTTTTTATTTTCATTTTTTTTCAAATTTATATTCGTAAGAATAAATGATTGATTACTTGAGAATTTAATACCGATTTTTCGTGACATGAATGATAAGCGAATAAATGAATGAATAAATAATTAAATAAACAAATAAATAAATAAATTAATGAATAAATAAATAAATAAATAATTAAATAAACAAATAAATAAATAAATTAATGAATAAATAAATAAATAAATAAATAAATAAATGGGTGAATAAATTTTCATCAACAAGTTATAAATAAATTAACAAATTCATATTATGGTATTATTATTGAAATGATTCATGCGATCAACGATAGTGATGAAAAATACCGGGCAAGTCTACTTGCCTAATGATCATTTGTTTGATGATCATTTGTTTATCTTGTTTTTTAGTTCGCATTTATATTTGTATTATTATTTTTCTTTCGTTTTGATGTTAATAATTTATTTCATTGTTATATTGTAGTTATAATGCTCAATTTATTTCCTAGTTATTTTATGGAGTTCTGTTTTATCAGTCGTAGTTCTCATTTATCTTGACTTATACATATATTTATATTATATTATACTATTTCTTGAGGCGTAATTTCTTAATACCTAATTATTCTATGCGTAAATCAAATGAGAATATATCCCTACGCTGGGGATATAACAATATTATCGGCAGATGCCGGGCGATTTCTACATGGCGTGCTTCATATTGTCAAATTGAACGGCACAAAATTTCTTAAAAGAGCTTTATAGTGGAATTTCACAACAAAATTTTTTTGAACCCGTGGACTTTCTGAAAGACACGCAAAAATTTGGAAATTTTTTTTCGTTCCTTCTTTCTAAAATTATTCCGGAACTGTACAAGATAAAAATTTTCCAATGCCAGATCTGAAAACTAGACACTGAAAGCTACAATTTACTATATCTTGATTTTGCTGTGCAATCATTTTCTCCTAAGTTACAGGCTGTTGAAAATCATCCAAAAATTTCGTATGTTGATCAATATCCTTAAATTCTTGGTACAAGTGTATAATTTACGACCTACCCGAGTCGAAATTTTTGTCCTTCTGAAGTTTTCCAAATAATCGAATGGACATCCTATTGTCTTCGTTGGCCTTATCATTTCTATATTGAACCTCGAAAACCTATATAAATCGATGTTTGAATCTACTTTGGTGCCCTTTAGACCTAGCACAAGATTGTCTTATTTTATGTTCTGATAAACTGAGACGCAGAACTTCCGCAAAACCTCTTACTCCTATAATATTCAATAAAATCAGCTCTCAACATCTAGTGCAGTTGTTAAACAAATGAATCTCGTAGTAGTGACGCGCACACCGACATCTTGGATGCATACTTTTATGCAGTCTGACGGTTGCATTGATGGCGGAAGCAAAATGCAAAATAAATAAATTTGTGGCAATATATTTGTCCAGAGTGAATTGTTTATTAGTGAAGAAAGAAGACAAAAAAATGGGTCGAGGAAAAACAAAATATGCGTTGATATGGTGGTTGGCAGGCCACATAAAGACATGGTGAAAATTTTTTAATACAGCAAAGATTTTGGATTATTCACGTGACAGATAATGATGAACAAAAAATAATAAATTGAAATATGGGGAGAAGCAAAAATAATATCATTGAATCGTAATAAAAACAATGATTTAAATTGTGAATATGTTTTCATTCTCATTATTTTCTCCATGTTCCCCAGTTTTTATGATCTACTTCTCATCATTGACATTTTTTTCGTCATTTACTCTTGCTGTTCCACAAATGAATATTACACTCAAAAGTAGGATATAGTTAAAAAATTAGGATCTGAAGGGTCTATGTAGGTTTATTTTCAGGTCTTCTTTTGCGCCTTAGAATGGAAGATTTGGCATTAAGTAACTATTTCGAGGTGTTGAGGAAGAGTTGCATTTCCTATTGAAATATATCCAAAAAACCTTCTTTGCTCCTGAAGAATCTCACGAAATACCAATCTTAAGGTTTAAAGTAGGTCATAAATTTCGACTCGGGTATATCTATAAAATTTGGCAGGCATTTATATCGTAAAAATAAAAATAATAAAGATCATTTGTTTGTTGTATTTGTTTATTATATAATTTCTCGCTACGTTACCATACTTTATTATCATTTATTTATCATATGTACCGTTGCCTTCGCTGTAATCGCTCTACAACAATATCTACAGCAAATAAACGTTTTCATGCAAAGCAGGAAGTCGTATATATGTATAGTTTGCGGTTTGTATGTACCCTGATTACCACGATTCTTCATTCTATTCTTTATCATTTTTGTACATTTACATTATTACACGTGAATTCTTCAAACTTGAAGGATGTAATCCTTATATTCAAAGTTGTCATAAATCGCAATAAGATGACGAGTCGATCTTCGTATATCATGGCGCATATCATGCTCATGGCATAAAAACCAATACGTAAGCAAAAGTTCGAACGCCCACTTCCAGTAACTCAACTACTGTTCACACTCACACACGCGACTTTGGTATTGATTCTCTCGTTGGACAGACCTCTTGAACGCGCAAGTCTCGTCACTTTGTCAGATGAATGACGCGCATCTGTATGAAGCTAAGAAACGGCAACGATCGAAGTGTGAATCAAGCCAGCTGTAGGCGCCTGCAACCACCGGAATTTGTGTTGTGAGAATGAAATCCGAGTCTCTGACCTGTACACTCATCATATTGTTAATTCCTCTATTCATTGATATCACCTCAAGTGAACTTGAATTGTATCAAGGTGAGTTGATCTATATAAACATGCATGCAATATCTAACATATTATTGAATGTTCACGCAATTTTCATCTACGTTGAATTCATTGTTTTCATTTTTTAATATAGGTACAACGTAACTTAATTCAATTGATATAATGTGATATTTATTTTCAATTTTGCTGCATGGTATATACTGCACTAAATCCAATATGAATATCAACCAGAATTATGTTCAATGTAAGGGAAATTTTTGATAGGGAGACAAACACTTACCATAAAAATAATAAATAGGATCTCCACTTGTGACACGAAAAGTCTATTATATTACTCAATTATTATGTCAGCATTTTTTGTATTATTAATATTTCTAAAAATGATGTTATAAATTTGAACATATCGTGATTAATTTACTATTTTGAATTTGTTATTATTATTAATATTAATGAACAAAACTTTTTTACTCATTAATGTGTAACATAGAGAATGGTGCATTAACTGGGATAAATTTATTTAAATAGTGTGAGTTTGATATCAAGTATATAGCGCTATTTTTTCGAGTGACTCTGTGTTATATATACATGCACTTCGTACCGCTCAAAAATATTTGGCCACCTGCATTTTCTTTATATTATAAACAATATATCTATTAAAATTATTTTATCAAGTTTGATTTTTCGTATCTCACGCAAAATACGATGAACACATAGATGAGTCTAAAATTTAAAAGTTTTATTAATTATATTAATTAATATTGCTATATGAAGTTGTTTTATTCATTTAAACTTTTACAAATTATCTTTTTCTGAGTGACCAAATACTTTTGAGCGGTAGTGTATGAGTATGTGTGCAACGATTTGTTTGTTCATTAATATTCAACAGTCATAATGATAACCATTCTATTATTTAATCTTCATTGTAATATCAGCGCGTTGCAAATTCTACATCTTATAATCACTATTTATTGAATATAATTTAGAATTTTATGAAAATCACTACATATTAGATGCGCACACATTATGTTCATAATACTATTTTGTTGCATAACAATATTATCGTAACATTTACAGATGTCGCGCCGCCAGAAATGTCAGAAAACGTGAGTTTCAAAACTCTAAAAAGAATTCTGGAATTGCAAAATATTCAGAATGGAATACAACATATTCGTGCAGAACCGCATTCCTATTCATTTACTTATGAAGATTATTCGCCTAAAGACACACCTGAAAAGCAAAAGCCAATCTTTGAGATATTATTTGAAAACCCAAGAATTTTTGAGATGTTGCAGAAAAATAAGTTGAAACATATTGCTTATCAACAGCAACCTGAATACGATGTCTTAAATAATTATCCTCGATTAATCGCCGATCGCGAACGTCCTTATATCAATTTAGAACCTCCATCTAAGTCATATAATAATCCCAACATCAATATACCATACTCAGAGAACAATGTCAATGAACAATTATATTTCAGTCATGGAAGTCATAATATTGCTCAAATGTTTCATCCAGATTGGAAAACTTTAGAAACTAATATGGAGTATAATTCGATGAGAAGATTTGAAGATAATATAATTAACTCTGACTTTCCGAAATTGATTAACAAAGCTGGAATTAATCTTGTACCCAAATTGGCAGCGAAATGGAACCAGCCTGAATTCACTTACAAATTTGACAAGCCGTCAATAATTGCACGTAATACATTTGCTGTCAAACCTAATGATCCTCGTTATTATCATGAAAATACAGTTTCATCAGGTAGAAGGATCAATCTGAATAGCAATGATCTACATATGACTGATCTTCTGAGTGAAAAGAAAACAATTGTGGATAAATCAAAGAGTAAATCTCATCTCGATAGAAAAAATGAAGCCAATGACAAATTTTTAAACTTTCGGAACGTGATGCCTGAACCTCAAAGACGAACTGACGAGGAGCGAGTCACGTCTTCGGGATACAAATTGAACAATGATATTTATTTCATCGGTTAGTGGTTAATTGAAATTATAATGATTGTTGAGCAAAAATGAAAAAATTTTTTTTGTTCTCATTTATAATGGGTTTTGTTACATTTTAGCTATAGTTGCAGGTTGTAGTGCAGCTGCTATGTTCGCTCTAGTTTTAATTAGTTTGACATGGTGCAGGTATAATAAAACACATTAAAATTATTGATGATGAAATAATTTGACATCTATTACAAAAAATTTTAATATTGAGTAATAGACTCCAACGTGGAGCGAAAGCAGCTGCTGACATCGATTATCCTGCTTATGGCGTGACTGGTCCAAATAAAGATGTTTCCCCATCTGGAGATCAAAGATTGGCTCACTCCGCACAAATGTATCATTTTCAACATCAAAAACAGCAAATAATTGCAATGGAAAAGTAAGAGATGATTTCTTGATGTTACATACATTTGTTGTTCCATGCATGTAAGTATTGAATTTTCATTCGTTTTGTATTAGAACCACTGCTACTCGTGAACCTGGTTCAGTATCTGAGGCTGAGAGTGATGAGGAAAATGAAGAAGGTGATTACACCGTGTACGAATGTCCAGGTCTTGCACCCGTAAGTAAAGAGATTTTTCTTCAGATTTCATTGTTGACCAATACTAATTTTTGGTATTTTCATTTGCTGAGGCTGGCGAAATGGAAGTGAAAAATCCACTATTTCATGATGATCCAACTCCTGCGACACCGTGCCAAAATCATAATGATATGAATCACTCCCATCAATAGCGTGGATGATAAAAATGAAACAAAATTAAAAATGGTATGGACTAATTCATTTTAAGAGAAATCTCTATCTAATAACTTCCGTGAACACTTGGGTTGCGTACTTGCGTTCAAAATATGATATCTAATATGATATCTTATATATATATATATATAGTTTTACTATTTGTATAGATCCTCACATCCGGCAGTACAACAACACTACTCTTCAGATCTCTACTTTTCCTGTGAATTACATGAAAAATCAGAAGTAGAAATTTGGGGAGTGGAGGTGAGAAAGTAGTGTAGAGGTATTCGGAAGTATGTTGATTTCAAAGTGATAATATGAGTTCAGACTTAGGCTGGAATTTTGAAAAGTAGAGATCTGAAGAGTAGTGTTGTTATACTGCCTCACATCCTTGTATCTGTATTTAATATTTAATGCAAAAGTGTAAGCACATTAAATAAGAGCAATATCGAATATTTGTTTGATCGCGATTCTCCAAAAGATATTTTCGCGACAATATTTCTACAACTGATTTATTAGACCTTCCTTTCATAGAATTGAGGCTCTTCATGACTTGAAAGAATTTCACATAGTTATTGTTGTAATCATGTGTCTTCGGAGTACACAAACAAACACAAACTAAATGTAATATGGCTCCAAAAATAACAATGTTTACAGTATTTCTTGGATTTTTTAAAGTTTCTCCACATTTTCCCAATACAGTAATATCGAATGATAAAGGTATATATATATAATAATCAAGAAAGATTATATCCTGACCAATATTATAATGATTAAAGACTTAGGAAAACAATGGGCAACGTGTGAACATGAAAGTAGTTAGTTTATGAATCAAAAGAGCTTTCATGCTGGACTGCGTGTTCTATTTATCGAATATTATATATGATATATGTATAGGGATTGATACACTCATATAATGCAGAGATTTGAAATCTGCATTCTACATAGAGTCATGTGGGGCAAGTATGCGCAGCGGGTAAGTGTGCGCAGACTTATTATTTCTAAAACCGTTCAGATTAGAGAAGGGAAACCAACTGCTGTCAGTACTCACTTCAACGTTGGACAAAAAATTCGAGTCTTGTCCGGCGTAGATGCATTGTTTTGTTTATATTGGTAAATGAAATTTTTGGTTAAAAATCTGGCGATATTTTCTAATTTTTCATTTAAAAACTTTTATATTTGTGTTGCGGTAATTATTACTTATTGTATATAGATATGTCCATCACTGTATTTAGTTTAATGATCTAAATTATAAACCTTTATAAAATGACGCATGAACCTACAATTTCAATTTAATTCCATGCGTGTGATTAGGGTTAAGTGTCGCATGAGTTTGTGGGGTAAGATTGCACATATTTTAATGCGTACTTTTACCCCGACTACATTTTTTCGAATATTGACTGAAATATTTTTTTTTTTTTCAGAGTTGAAAAATTACTTTATATACAAAAATAAAATGCCTCGAAATTATGAGACTTAGAAAATGTTAATCTCTTTAAACAATAATAGTGATATAAATTTGGATAAATAATAAATATGAAAGAGCATATATTCAATATTTAAATACTAAAAAAAGAATATATATGAACAAATGATTTTATTTTTATAGTTAAATATAATTAAACTAAATTTAAATGAACAAATGTCTCAGTTACTACAACTGCGCACACTTACCTGGACTACTGCGCACATATACCCCTATGTTGGGGTAAGTGTATGCATTCTGACAAAGTTTTATTTTAATTTTTTTCTAGAATTACAAGTGAGTAAATATAATTTGGTTTTTTGTAACTGTTAAATTAATAAACCCTTTAATGAAATTACTTTGTTTTATTCAATTTCACTCAAAATTTTCTATTTTATAACAATTTAAAGAAAAAATGCGCACACTTGCCCCACATGACTCTATTGAACATTTAATTCTGTACAAATGAAAACTTTATCGCCGATCAATTCGTTCGTATAACAGTATATACATAATTAAATTCAAGATTTCAGTCAATTGATTTTTTGAGATATATGTCATACATGCAAAAATTTTAATTATTTTACTAGTGCATTTATTTTTTCAATACATGCAACAAAATGGCAATTTTTCTCGCGTCACTTACGGTGGTATTATGGCCTTTTTCATATCGAACAAATAACTGCCGTTATGTTTTGTCTTCGGTGAAAAATAAAAGAAATGTAGTCAGAGGGAGGTTAGGAAATCGACCAATTAAAGAACATGAATGTCTCATATTTGTTCATTTGACTATTTGAGTTCATCTCCGTATTTTGTTTTAAACCGAAAAGAATCTCACTTTTTTTACCGACAGAAAAATAGCCATGTTATCAGCGCGATGGATACTATCGATACTATCAAAAAGTTGCCATTTTCGTGATTTAATTGAGAAAAATATGTGTACTGCTGGAAAAACGTGTGTTTTTGCCTGCATGCGATCCCACACGGGATTTTGCATGTCGACTGCCAGACTGCATATTTTGCTTTTTATTTATCATAACCAATTTTTGTACAAAGTTTTGTTTGTAGCGAAATCAGTCCTGCGTTCCAAAATTTTGCGAGTTTTCGAACTTTCCTGTCACTTGTTTTACGGGCGCGCGGACAGACTGGCGGTTTTATAATCTATTTACTGTAAACATCAAATATAAAAAATATGAAGACTCTTCATTGAAGAGTAGTAAAATCACTCACATTCGACTATCGCTGCTTCTTGGACTAAAACACAGGTTGAACGGACATTAAGGCAATGTATAGATAAAAAGCTAATTTTGTAATATGTTGTTAATCGCTATATCAGATACGTATTAACTAATTTTTGAAAAAGATCTGACGAAGAGTTTTCATGTAATTAATTTTTAAAAATTAGATTTTATTACATGTAGTGTATAGAAAATGTTAACGACAGTTAACGAAACACGCAATATCGAATTATCTAGTCACGCCTGCTATAGATAAAAAAACCGAAAACTTTTATTTTTAATAATCAAGTTTCGCAAAATATGGAAAAATTCAAACAAAAGTATTCTGATGTAGGGTTTTGAAGATATCTGAACGAGGAAGATAAGTAGTACAACAACACTACTCTTCAGATCTCTACTTTTCATGTGAATTACATGCAAAATCAGAAGTAAGAATTTGGGGTGTGGAGATGAGAAAGTAGAGTAAAGGTATTCGGGAGTATTTTGATTTCAAAGTGATAATATGAGTTTAGATTTAGGCTGGAATCTTGAAAAGTAGAGATCTGAAGAGTAGTGTTGTTATACTGCCGAAAGATAAAAGATTCACGAAAAAAATAGTTAACCATACTTGAAAATAAATAAATCATGTGACTCATGAAAGTGTGAGGCAACGTCGGATAAAATAAAACGCGGCAACTTTGAAATGAAACTACTGTAGCTCATTTCTATGTAATATGTTTCCATTTTTTTTTAACGAAATATAAATTGTTCTTTAATTATTGAAAACCCAAATTTATTTCAATCAATTATTGAAGCTTATAATTTTAGATGTAGCAATATAAAAAATTTTAATTCAAAAAAAGTTATACACATGAATATATCTTCAATATGATTTGCAATAGAGAAAAAAAAATTCAAGTAGCAAAATACTTCAGACAACTTTTTATTCCACATATTAAATATTTATTATATTTTTTAACGGCGCTAGATTTGTCCCTGGAATTTAGCCACCGTTATCGTTACCTTTGTTGAAGGGCTGCCACCCCAATTGCCTGACAAGGCTTAAAGATTATCGAGGAAATCTTATACAAAAAAAACATCTTTTACAATACGGCAAATAACTTATGAAAAATAATAATAGTAAATTTATTTAATAATAATAAAAATAATATCTTTCTTGAAAAATAAACGAAATAATAAAATAATAATTCTTTGATCCAGGCCGTGAATATTGACGTGTCTATGGCGGTGCGACAATCCTCTCATACCATAATAATTATTTTCTCACTCACTCATTTAAAAATTTTCCATTCACCATAACCCATACCGTTTTTTACATGAAATGACGCGACAATATTTTTTCTGTACACTCACTTATCTTTTTTCACATAAAGCTTCTTTTTTACACTTGCAGCTTCTTTGCACACTATTTGCATGATGACTACTATTTCCGGACTCTGGTTTTCCTCAGCTTCAGCATTGTTGAGTTGAAGGCAGCAATACGATTAATGGTGGTGACTCGCCACGTATAGTCTGACCAGGGATCGGCTCATACGCGTTTTGAGAGCGCAAATAATCCAGTTTTTCTCTTAGACACGATTACGAGTCGCTCGTTCTCTTGGCAGAACATAACCCATCACTGATCGAGGACATTTTCTTGTCATTATTTCACCACTATCACCATTATTGTACGTGTCCACTACACTCTCCTTCGCACACACCTTGTTTAACCGACGTCCATATTAGTAGTTGCACGCCTTGTTTCTATGGCGTCCACACTCATAGTCTTGCCTACACGGCGTCCATACTCCATACTACTCCTTAATAGAGATGCCATTTGTCGGCCGCAGAGACAGATACTCACACAAGCGTACCGTCGTCTGTGTGAGCTCGGCTGCTCGGCTGAGAGAAAGTAATAGAGATACTATTCTCTCTTTCTTTTTCAAACTGTGACGTCATGCTCGGGCCATTGTGAGAACACGAAAGATAGTGGGGATATACTCACACAAGCGTGCGCGTCGTCTGTGTGAGTAGCTAGAGATCAACGACGGAAAAATAGATAACTTTTTCACTAATGATATAGATATTTAGTCCATTGAAATGTTACATTTGACCTTGCATATCGGTGAGCAGTCAATTTTTTTTTCTTGATGTCAAGAGGGAGTTAATGCAAAGTTAAATCCAAGTTTGGGGGATCGCCACCCTTATATTTCGGCCGCCATTTTGAAAAAGGGGGTGCAAATGATTTTACGTAATATCGGCCAAACTACTGGTCGCACAGAAAATTTGTGATAATATTTTTTATAGCAAATTAAATTCTCTACAACTTTAGTTATGTAACTTTTGGTCGTAAAATTGAAAATGAAGGAGTTATTAACGAAAATAGATGAAAATTTGAGGACATTTTGTTTTTTTTTCGTTATAACTTTTGTAGTGGTCATTTTACGGAAAAATGACATCAGATCACTTTTAAAGAGGAGATTTCAAGAAATAATTTCCACTTATTACTTTTGCAAATTTATCAATTTATAAAGGTTTTACAGCGCTGCGAAACTAACACTATTCTTCAGTACTCGTCAGTATACATGCATATCAATATAAATGATTAGGTATAATTTTCTTTTATTTTATTGATTTTTTTTTTATAATAAACTATTTCATTATCGAAATCACAGTGTTGTAAATAATGAGTGATAAACTTTATTCTCCACTGAAAAAATTTAAAATAATTTGTTTAGAACATTGGTAAAAAAATATAATATTTGTATGTAAAGTATATTTTCATTTGTGAATATGCAATGACATTTAATATTTCACAGCATAGCATTCAAAAGATCAAAAATAACATTTGTTTATAATGTATAATTTGTTCATATTATCAATTATTGGCTTTCTTATGATACATGTTATGCAACTATTTGTTTTGTAATGGAATTATTTTAGAGGATTTTAATGGATGTAAATCAACAAATAATCTATGGAAATTTTTTAGTCTGCAAAATAATCTGTAGACAAATAAATTCAATGTGTCCTCAATTTTTTCGAAGGGCCAGGCTGCGGCTCAGTAACTACTTTGAGTTACTGGTACTTATTATTCTATAATCTGTTTGCTTGTCTTGATGCTGCTATATCGTGTTCTGTGCTGTCATTAATTATTTTAAAATGAGTTCTGCCAATCAATGGAGAAGTTATGGGAGATTGTACAATGCTTTTCCGTATTATTTTATACCATATTTTCTTCCGTACAGCCTAGAGTCCCTTTAGTAACTAGAGCTCTAGAGGGACTCCAGGTAGTTTAGTACAGCCGTATTATAATATATAAACAAAAGATTTGATATCAGTCATTCGTTTACCAAGTACACAATATAAGGTTATACATATACATATATAGACTTACTATGTATTATATATTATATATTATATATTACATATTTGTTATACATTGTATATTATATATTATATATGGACTACCTATGTATTATATAATATATAATATATAATATACAATGTATAACAAATATGTAATATATAATATATAATATATAATACATAGTAAGTCTATATATGTATAACCTGATATTGTGTACTTGGTAAACAAATGACTGATATCAAATCTTTTCGTTGAGTAATTTTTTCAAAGTAACTTTTTCATATAAACTTTTTGCAAAGTAATTTTTGTAATTCAATTTTTTTGCCACACATGAACTTGGCGCCTTTTTTTTTCTTTTTTTTTTTAAAAAATTTGTCCTTTTTTGATATCACTTCTTCTTTTACTACAAGTACAATAATTAAAATTGAAACTTTTGAAGATAATCGATATTTTCTGATTTATACTTAATAAACATATAGAAAATGAATATAATTCATCTATATAAAAATCTATAAAAGATGACATCACTACCCAGACAGCATGAAATATTGCAGCAATATTGCAAACCTTGTTCAATATTCCAAATATTGCAGTAATATTCCTGCAACATTCCAGTAGCAATATTGCAATGTGAATATTGCAGCAATATTCCTGCAACATTCCAGTAGCAATATTGCAATGTGAATATTGCAGCAATATTCCTGCAACATTCCAGTGGCAATATTGCAATGTGAATATTGCAGCAACATCCCTGCAATATTGCTGCAAAAAAATTTTAACTTGACTCGTAAATAAATAAAAAGTGAAATGATGATATCAAGAATGCATTATTGTCGACGACGCATCGCTAGCCGTCTCTCTCTATCTTCTCTATGATAGAGAATCGATACTTATTGCTACCGGCTTCTACGAGTACAACGTGCTTTTTCTTGCTTTTACAATTATTAATTACAGTAAATTAATGAACATCACAACGTGATTCTATATATAATAATTTAATTACGTGCAACGCACTGAACTTCACTGTTCAACATTTGAGTGATAGTTGATTGCAATTAATATATTCATATTATTATTAATTGGGTATTGTGTGCAACTCCACGTGTTGTCGATATATCGCCATTTGCATATCTATGTTGAGAAAAGTAATATATATATTTTGAGCGTGATGGGTGTTTTTGGATGCGTTGGCGAGCGCATGGGCGCGCGAGCCATATCTGTTGAGTGATCAGAAAGTAATGAATTTATAGAAGAATAAAAAATGGTTGTACTGGTTGTTCATGAAAGAGAAGAATAAAAAAAGTGAATCTTTAGAGTTTATATGTATGAAAAATACAGAATAAGATTTTGAATAAGAATCTAAATCATAACAAATAAAAATTTAAGTCTGTCTGTTGCTCAATTATTTACTTCGACATATCCCAACAGGTTATGGGCCCAGAGCGTGGTTGTTAGCATCAAAGGCTAAATACGCATAATAAAACCTAAAAAAAAATATGGCGTTAACAGATGCAAAAATTGAAAAAGTGTCAGAAGAAGTTGACAAATTAGTAGATGCGGAAAGTTTCTCCATGTGGAATTTCCAGATTGTTCTTTATTTCAAAGCTAATGGATTATATCAAATAGTAAAAGGTGAAATAAAATATGCAGATGTGACTACACAAGCAGATAAAGCGCAGTGGGAACAATATGATGCCAAAGCTCAAAGAGCTATTCTAATGACAATAGATAAAAAATTGAGAATGCATCTAATGGCATGTGAAAACTCTGCTGAAATGTATACGAAATTGTGTACAATCTATCAGAGGGATAACGATCAACATAAGTGTGCCTTAATGCAAGAATTCTACAAACTAAAATATGAAAAAGGTATGGATTTAACGTTACACATAAGTAATATACAAAATCTAGCGCATAGATTAAAATTGGTGAATCAACCAGTAAGCGATGAAATGATTATATCGAAAATATTGTGTACGCTTCCCGAGTCATATCAGTTTTTTCAAACTGCTTGGGATTCAACACAAACTGAAGAACGCACACTAGATAAATTGAAATCAAGACTTCTTGCTGAAGAAGAAAAAAGAAAACATAATGAAAACACAGAATCAGTGGCATTCAATACGTCTGAGAAAACGTGTTTTAAATGTAATAAGAAAGGACACCTTGCTCGTGCGTGTAAAACTAAAGAAGAACATAAAACCAATAAAGTGATAAAGTGTTTTAGCTGTGGTAAAGATGGTCATATGTCAAAAGATTGCAGAAGCAAAAAAGATACAGGTTGTAAAATATGTAAGAAAAACAATCATCTAGAAAAGGATTGTTATTTCAAAAACAAGCCAAGTAATAATAATAGTGGTTTTTCTTTCTTGTTGAGTGAAGAGGAAAACACAAAAAGTAATGCACAATGTGTCACATTCGTAGTGGATTCCGGAACTACGTCACACATGGTAAATGATAAAAAATTACTAAGCAGCATAGAAAATATAAATTCAGAAATAGGTGTTGCTAAGAAGAATGAAGTAATGGAGGCTGTTGGAAAAGGAATAATCGAAGGTGTGAATGGTGAACTAAAAGATGTATTATTAGGGCCAGAATTAAGCAAAAATTTGATATCGGTTAGAAAAATAACTGAAAATGGAGGTAAGGTGATATTTGCGATGGACAAAGTATACATAGAAGCGAACAACAAAAGAGTACTTGAAGGAGAAAGAAAGAAACATGGCTTGTATGAGATAAATATAATGACAAAAGAAAATAGTATGATGGCATTAAATAAAAATGATATGGTAAAAAACTGGCATAGAAAATTAGGGCACATGAGTGCGAAAAATATGAAGAAATTAACAGAAGATTTAGTTACAGGTTTAATATTACAGCAAAAGATGTACAACACTTAGACAAGGTGTGCGAAGTCTGTTTAAAGTCGAAACAAACGAGAATGCCGTTTGATACACAGAGAAAAAGAGCGACTAGAGTATTGGAAATTGTTCATACCGATGTGGTTGGACCGATAGATCCTGTTACCTGGGACAATAAAAGATTCATGCTGACTTTTCTCGATGATTATACACATTATACGGTAATCTACTTATTGGAAAAGAAAAGTGAAGTGAAGGATTACATAAAAGAATACGTGGAAATGATGGAAGTACAAACAAGTCAAAAATTATCAAAATTACGTTGTGACAATGGTGGAGAATACACAGATAATCAACTAAAACAGTGGTGCAGAAACAAAGGAATACAAATGGATATGACAGTACCATATTCCCCTCAACTAAACGGAAAAGCAGAAAGATTGAATAGAACGATAATAGAAAAAGCACGATCATTGATATTCGACTCAGGAATGAGCAAAGATTTTTGGGGTGAAGCAGCTCGAGTCGCTGCATTTTTGTTAAATAGAAGTCCAACAGAAGCTACAGTGAAAACACCAATAGAAATGCTAACGAATGATAAACCAGACTTATCGAGGCTTCAAATATTTGGTAGTATTAGTCATGCCAAAGTATTAGGTTATGTAAAGAAACTAGATGAAAGAAGTAAAAAATATATTTTAGTAGGATATGCACAAAATGGCTATAGACTGTGGGATGAAAACCAAAGAAGAATAATAATAAGAAGAGATGTGATTTTTGAGGCACCAAAACTACAACATGAAGAAAATTTAAAATTAAAAGAAGAGAACGAACCAGTGATATATCTAGACACAGAAGTTGATATCAAACAAGAAGAAATTATTGAAGAACAGGAAGATGCGACAGTCGATGTACAAAACAGAGGAAATATCGATAATTTAGAAACAATGAGGACAAGAAGTGGGCGAGAAATAAAATTACCAAAAAGATTTGAAGATTATGTCTTAATGACATATGAGGAAGCTTTGAACAGTCCTGATAGTAAAGATTGGGAGAAAGCTATAAATGAAGAAAAGCAATCGCTAAAAAGGAATAATACTTGGATATACTAATCGATAAGAATAAAGTGGAAGATAAAAGAATACTAACGAGTAAATGGGTGTTTAAAATGAAAGATAATGGCATGCACAAAGCAAGATTAGTAGTTCGAGGATGTCAACAAAAATATGGCATTGACTATAAAGAAACTTTCAGTCCAGTTATTAATATGAGCGCAATAAGAGTAATGCTTGCAATAGCTACGAATCGTCAATTCTTTATAAAGAAATTTGATATTAAAACGGCGTTTCTATATGGAGATTTAAAAGAAGAAATTTATATGAAATTACCAGAAGGATACAAAGAACAAAATAAAATATGCAAGTTACAAAAATCCTTATATGGGTTGAAACAAGCTCCTAACGAGTGGAATAAAACATTTACAGAATTTTTAAAAACAAAAGGGTTAAAAATGTTAAGAACTGAGAGTTGTATATTCAAGAATGAGGAAAGTACTTTGATATTGGGAATTTACGTCGATGATGGAATACTGATTGCCAAAAATAAAAGTGAAATGGATGAACTGATTGAAGGATTAAATATTCGTTTTGAGATGACATCAAGTGATAATCCTGATTCTTTTTTGGGAATCAAAATTGAGAGAAAATCGGATTATATACTATTAAACCAAGAAAACTATATAAAGGAAATGCTTAAAAACTACAAGATGGAAAATGCAAAATTTGCAACAACTCCAATGGTTGAACAGAAAAGGGAAAATGATGAAAAGGGAAATAAAACATTCCCATACAGAGAACTAATTGGAAGTCTGTTGTATCTAACAAATAAAACTAGACCGGATATTGCATACGCAGTAGGATATGGAAGTAGATACATGGAAAATCCTAAAGAGCAAGATGTGATAAACATGAAACGAGTGCTGAGATATTTAAAGTGTACAAGTGACTATGGAATAAAATATATTAAAAATTCCAATGAAAAAGAGATAATAGCATACAGTGATAGTGATTTCGCGGGTGATGTAGAAACTCGACGAAGTACCTCAGGTTGTGTAATAATATATTGTGGAGGTCCAATTGCATGGTTTTCAAGGAAGCAACCAATAGTGTCACTCTCTAGTACGGAGGCTGAGTACATTGCAGCAGCGGATTGTGTGAAAGAAGTATTGTATTTGAAAGCATTAATTGAAGAGATAATTAAAGAGAAAGTGAAAATACAATTAAATGTGGACAATCAGAGCACAATACGACTAATTGAAAATAATCAGCTTAAAAGACGTTCTAAGCATATAGATGTTAGATATTGTTTTATAAACGAAAAAATAAGAGAAGGTATAATTGATCTCGAATATTGTCCGACAGAGATGCAATTGGCTGACATATGTACAAAACCGTTGAACAATATAAAGTTTGAGAAATTTAAAACCCAATTAGTTAGTAAGGTATAGCAGTATTCGAAACTATATGATTGATAAATATTTTATATGTATGGAAGTTTGAGTTTGTTATTGATGAAAAAAAAAAAAAAAAAAAAAATTTATTACAATACTATTTTTGTTTGAAAAATTAAATACATAAAGTTGTGAAACTCAAAATATATATATTAGGAGAAAGTGTTGAGAAAAGTAATATATATATTTTGAGCGTGATGGGTGTTTTTGGATGCGTTGGCGAGCGCATGGGCGCGCGAGCCATCTGTTGAGTGATCAGAAAGTAATGAATTTATAGAAGAATAAAAAATGGTTGTACTGGTTGTTCATGAAAGAGAAGAATAAAAAAAGTGAATCTTTAGAGTTTATATGTATGACAAATACAGAACAAGATTTTGAATAAGAATCTAAATCATAACAAATAAAAATTTAAGTCTGTCTGTTGCTCAATTATTTACTTCGACATATCCCAACAATCTATTCACGACGATTCATACAATCCCGTGGATACTAAGTCTACATACATCTCAATTACACAATTACACAAAGTACAAGTGATCTAAAAAATTATCATAGTATTATAATATGTGGAAGTGTGTAATTAAAAATACATGATTTTATATAACCTCATAACCCACTGCATTAAACACGTGTCCAGAAACCAAAAAAATATTTGTTTAGTGTTTTCATAGAAAAACGGTGAGTACAAAATGTAAATTGACGTGAAATTACTATGTAGAAGTAGACATAAATATTTTTGATCATTCTTCATGACTTTTTTTCAGGTATATGATGAATACAAATCTAAAAAAAAAATATACAATCGCTCAATTTGAGGACGGGTTACAAATTATTCCAACCTGCTGGTTGAATGAGATGAAAGATGAAAGTTTGTGGCCAAGCCATATTAAATCACTAAATACATTAGAGAAATTGATAAAAGCTGCTAATTTACCTGAAGATGTAGAAAATTGGAACCTTTGCAAAGTTGAACGTTGTTTTGAATCTAGCTCTTGATTGCCAATGGCAATCATGAAATTTTCATTTATCTTTATAAATTGACACGAAAATATCGTCTGAATTTGATATTTTTTATTAATATTTATGTATTTTCGATATTAAAAACTGTTTTTATTGATTCCTGAAAAATTACGATTTTGTAGTTACGAGATATACCCAGAAAGGGGACGATATATTAATCTTTAATTTTATTTTTTAATTATATAAATTTGTTTAAATATTGGTATATGAAATAAATTAACAAAATATGGAAGTGAGAATTAAGAAAATTAAAATAAATATACATTATGCAATTACATTTGATGTGTCGAATCAATTATAAAGACTTAAGACAATATTAAATATTTCTACAATATCCCTGCAATATCCATGCAACACTGATCGCAATATTGGTGCAATATCCCTGCAATATCCATGCAACACTGATCGCAATATTGCTGCAATATCCATGCAACACTCGCAATATTCCTGCAATATCCGTGCAATATTGCTGCAATATTGGGTGTAATATTCCCACAATATTCCTGCAAGTTACAAAGAGGCGGACATAGCAATATTGTAGCAATATTCCCTGCAAGATTTAATATTGCAAAGTAATATTGCTGCAATATTTTTTGCTGTCTGGGTATATATGTGAAATTTCATTGAGTGGTCCAATGCGGAGCCACAAAAAGTAAATACTTCATAATGGCAAACAAATCACCATGCTATACATAACATTTTTTTGGTCGATAATTTATTCGTAATTATTCTTAATTCTTATAATAATAATAATTTATTATTTGCTTATTCACAGATTAATTTCGAAATTGACCGTTAGAGTATAGGAATATATATAGTTATAGTTATGTGTATGTATGTCGGTAATAACTTATTTCTTCAAATTCATAGATTATTTTCGAAATCGACCGCTAGAGTACCGAATCGACCGCTAGAGTATATAAATAAAATAGAATTATATTATAGTAGAGAAATAATAATAATTATTATATTTTTCATAATAATCTTGATTAGGGTTAGAGTTGTCCGCTAGAGTAGAAAAAGAATTATTTCGTCATAACAGAAAAGGATGAACTTATAGCGATAATGTGTATCAGAAAAAGACTTTCCAAAACGGAACTAAAAAAAGACAAACACATAGACCATAAAGCGAGAAAAAACAGGACCCTAGGCCACTAGGGGACACTTCGATTCAACTAGAGAGAGACAAGCTCATGTAACCATAAACATATTGAATAAGGATAACGAACAGACGACGACGACCAAGACTGAATTTTTTTCATCGTGAAAATCGACTGTTTTCAACTTTAATCAACTTTAACTCAATATATCTTCCATTATACGGCATGTAGGAGAAAAATAAAATCAGTTTTATTATATAATTTGGACACGAGCTCTCGATTGCGCCCATTATTGTTCCGCTAAATTTAGTGCATATATGAGATCTCATCATAGTGGTCTCTTGAAACTCGGATATTCGCGTAAAGATACACGGTACGTGTATCTCGCTCCGCAGTGAACTTGGCGCGAGACACTACCGTGTCTCTTGATTATAAAATATAAGTATTGTTTTATAATATACATACAATCTCAAACAATGGAATGTTATAAAAGTGCGTCATCTTATCTTTTTTATATACATATGAACAAAAATTTTGCGAATAATGTACGGAAGAAAAATATAATTATTTTGGATGATATATCACGATCATAATTTCATTTATAAACTTATAAACCAATATTTATAATTATGATTTAAAAGTTGTATATAATTTCATAGCACAACCTACAGGAATTTATATATACACTAATATGTACATACACACAGATATACATGCATATATAAATGTATGTCTAATATTTATAGTGAACATAAAAAATTTATTAATGTTGTGTCGTTACTATCAGATTCTATTACTTATATCATGCTATAATATTAATGTTAAGAATCTATAACTATTCATTTACATGAAACTAAAGTCGGGAGGAAGATGTGAAGTCTGACAAGACATTCGATGATTATAAAGGTAACATATGATTGTATTGCACCTGTCCAAAGATATCGATACAATTTTAAAAAAAACCATGGAACAGAAAATAATTTTTGTTGCAAATTTCGTTGACTACGCTTCAGTTCATACGTAAGGATCATCCTTTCACAAACTGCACGAATTTTAGGAACAAAAAACTTAACTTAAAATGCAATATTTTTTTTTTCTGTATTTTTGAACTAATTTATGCTTTGCGGAAATCAGCAATCTCAAGTTCTGGCACGCTTCGTCTTCTCGTGAGCTGTGACTTGCGCTCGAAAATATTTAATAACTTCTGTTCTAATAGAAATCAAACTTTTCTGTAAAATAGGTTTTGTAGATAAGAGGATGAAGAACAGAACGGTACTTTTCCAAAATAATTCGGGAGGGGCGAGTATACAAAAACTATTCAAACAATAAAATTGTTGTCATTCTTCATTTGCTTACAATAAAATTTTTTTTGATACACTTCAAAAGCTAATGCAATGAAGTGTAAAATGTATAAAGATCGATCTTAATCGAATCAGTAGAACTAAAGATGATAAATTTTGAGTACAAGCGGACTGGGAAAAATCCAACAAATTATCGAAAACTCATGTGGATAATTCCAAAAAAAAAATTTTCTTCAACACGATACTGAAATACATTTCAAGTGTTTTTATGTATATACCTAAGTTGTAAAAAAATATTTAGATGATTCAAAAATATCAAGTTGATGCTAATAAATTGCTGTACGAATTGTAAAAGAATGACCCGTACACGAAATATATGAACTGAGCTGCTATCATGTGTTGAAATTTCCAGTGAGCGAAGAGACAGGCGTTTTGAAGTTGCATATGATGAATATTGTATTATTTTAGTAAATAAATGATTTATATTATAAATGATACCGGAAAATCATAAACTACTCATTTGTTTAATTTCAAAATTTATTAAACGTAATATCAAACACATTACTGAAAATTAATGTTCTGATCATTAATGTAGTTCTCATCTACGTCAGTTACTTAATGACATGTATTATGTTTCAAAATACAGAAAGCAAAAATATTTAATACCAATCATCAAATTCATGACATAATGGTAAATATTTGGACTTCAAAGATTTAATTGATAGTGTGAACATTGGCCATCTTCTTTAGCTCTTGCACCAAATGTTTATTGAACATTTTATAATTTAAATTTTCACAAGCTTGAATAGTTCCTTTTAATCTTGCTTCATCCTATGTAAATTGATAAGACAATTAATATAGAATGATTATTTAACTATCCACAAACTCAAATAAGAAATACATACATTATATGTTTCTACTCTCGTTCGTATTTTGAAAATGTATGAATTAAAAGCAACTGCAGAAAATTTATCATTATAATCATCGGGTTGGTTTTCACTCAATTCACCAAGTTCCTGAGCACTCATCCCTACAATTTTTTCTCCTTCTTCGCCAAATGCAGTGACCCATTGATTCCCACTCCAATCTGTGATATTCATCTGAATAAATTTCTCATTATTTCATTTTATTACTCGCTTCCAAATGACATACATTGTTTTTATCATAATTAATTTACTATTACTCACGTTTGTTAATAACCGATATCTGAAATTTGGATATTCTCGATCACACTTTTCGCACCGGTACATATCATTCTCATGATCGATGACCTAAATTGATCAAAACAATATTTTTATCAAACCATTGATGTGAATCAATAGTACCAATTCCTTACCTTCTTCTTGCATGATTCAGTAGGACACGCTTTATAGAGTGCACGCTCACCGCGAATCATGCTCACAGTAGCCTTACACATAAATAGTTGAGAATTATCATGTGATCCAAGACTCATTTCATTTGCTTCATTCAAAAGCATCCAATCAGCATTTAATCCACCGCCAACTTTCGAAAGTGATTTTAGTTCTTGAGATTTACCCACGGTATTGAACCATCCCCGAAGTCTACAATATTTTTTCATGTGTACATCATTCTTATTGATGAACTATTAATAAATATGAAATAGTTTCTGATTCGATATTTACCTGTGCGCATCAGGAATATCAGGATCAACCTGTAGCACTGAAGAACCGGTGAGAGATAAATTCTTCCCATTATTAAATTCACCTACACAAGCTCCCTTAGCAGCAATTACAGGATTATTCGACGAATCGAATTTTTCAGCTTGAGATCCCCACAATGTAAGAGTTATCTATAACATTAATTTCATATTCTCATATCTCAATCGTAGTCTTAATTATTCAACGCATGCATGTATTATCATACTAGTTACCGATGAATCACTCATATCAACAAGAGTCAAATCACGTTTTCGTAATTCTCGTCCAGTTGCACGTGCTGTAAGTGATTGTACTTCTGCAGCAGATTTCACAATCGCTAAGACATCTAAAAAAAATAAAATAATTTTTGAATTAATCATTCCACTCACAAGTAAAAATATTGAGAATTTCCTATATGAATGAATAAAACAAACCGATAATATCTTTTTTCTGATAATTTTCAATATCTCTTATTGCTACAAAGGAAAAAGTAACTCCGGGAATGTCGTTAGCATCATCATGACATGGGGCGATTTCAGAATCGCCACTCAATGTTAATTCATATTCATTGTTTGTATTATTGAATGCTTTATTGGCTGTTTTCAACTGGCCACGTGATATATAGTATACTTTTCCAATCTAAAAAAATTTTTATTGCGATTAACAAAATAAAAAATATTCGATCCGTAGGCTCTTTTAACCGTAACATTACCTCAATCATATCATAAAAACGATCAACCTGATCAGTGAATCCTGTACATCTTATTTCACCACTTTCATCAACGAGAGTCATATTGAAAAGCTTTCCTTCCCCACGTGAATTACTCCAGTGTTTGATATCTGATTTATTAGCTACTCGCACTTTTGCGACCCATCTGAAGACGCATAGGATCATGATTATTCAAAGTCCATAACAATGACACTACTGCGTCATAAAATATCGAAACTAACCTATTCTGATATGGACTTAAAGCAGCAATTGGTGTGGTGACTATTTCAACACCGGAATTGATAGATTCATTCAAACATTTTTTCACACCTGAATCAAAAATTTATATGATTTTTCGAATAAATGTATTTTGATGATCTTAATTGACAATACTTACCAGCTGAAGAGGATTCTGCAGTGGTTCGCGCAATACCTTGTGTAGTTTTGACTGCATTTGCCGTGCCAGAAGCATTATCAGTTAAAGAAGTATTGCAACTCGCTTTATCAATGTGAACTGGATTCCCGATTTTTCCAGGGACTTCACGGCCTGGGACTTTTACATCTATATCCAGCACGACCATTATTTTTCTATTAAAAAAAATATAAACCATTACAACTATTTTAATAAAATAATTCAGTATAAATACACATGCCTCGGTTTCCCAGCGTTATTAGCATTGCTTAATGCATATCTGCCGATCTGAACGATTGAATTTTCGGTTAATTCATCATTCTTAACCATGTGATTCAATTGGGTTGCCAGCATTGTAAATGAAGTAATTGTCACTCCATCAGAAAGAAGTAATCGGTAACGCTCACTGTCAGTACTTGTTAGTCGTTTGGTACCCTAGAAATCCGCAACAAAAGATGAAATCACTTGAACTTTGATCCATAAACACAGATAATGTATTTTAAGATTAAATCTTACCAATACTTGAAGAATGGGCTTTGTAACAACGACTCCTTGAATTATATCCTATAACAAACATGAAGGTATCAAGACTAGTTAACTTTGAATATTATTCACTAACTTACGGTCAGTGCTCCTGTTGTAAGTGGAATCATTTTGATGATTGATAATAATACAATATGTATCTATTCGCATACAATATTTTCAATGCGACCGTAGTGACGTCGCAATTACGTTGAAATCACTTTTTTTGTCTTATTTTGATATATGATATGTATCGGCTATTTTTTAAATCCCCACACAGCTTTTAATCTCTATAAAGTATTTTTTATATCATTACTATGTTATAGCTTGTTGAGCGGCCGGCGGCAGAGAGATCGTTACTCTAAACGCATTTGTTGAGCTTGCTTCCATAGGCGGCGTGGTGGTTCCTCAGCTGTTATACATGTATATATGTATGTCGATGTCCGGCGGCGTGACTGTTTCCTCGGGCTGATCGGAACGCCGCACGATGGCTGGAATTAATACTGCCTGTTGTTGAGTTGGTAATGCAGTTGTAGGTTGCGGAGGTACAGCAGAGTGTGACGCCACATATTTTTATAATTGAAGAATATTCAGTTGATTCAAAAAAATTTGTAAGATTGAACCAAACTTGCAAGAGAGTTTTATTTAGAAAAGAATATGTGTATCCAGAGAAAATCCACTTTACCCTTTGAATTAATTCATGCTGAGCTCTAGGAAAACGATAAAATTGATACGAACTATTTCTCATTGTATTTAAACAATGTAGAATACCACATTTCCGAAAACCCATATTTGTATGTTTGTGAAATGTAATGTGCTGTTGTTCGTTAAATCCCTTCTATCCAGTTGCATGGTGCCAATAACACCTTGTTAGAAATATCACGGTCAATAGAAATTATTTTGTGAAGTGATTAGCAATGCTGAGGTATATATGGTGATTTTAGAAGTTATATTATAGGAAAAAAATTTGAAATTCGAAAATATCGCCAAGCATGTAATGTTATAGTAAAATAGACGTTGCTGTATCCAAGTTATTATCATCAATGTAGTTGTCGATAGCAATTTTTTTTTGTATTCTTCATTTTTAAAAGCAATACACTTGACGCATCTGATCAACTTCTGATGAATTTAAAAAATTAAATTAACAAATTATCTTCGGTTATATTGAATACATATATAAATACTACTTATAAAGAATAAATGTATACAGATGTGTTTTACGACAAAATATTATACAACCGAAATGATATTATAATTGAAATTACAATATTAATTATTTTCAAAGTCCTATCACGGGTCGTTGACATTGCAAACTGAATTTTTGCAATATTTCACACAAACGTCCTTTATTTCGTTCAAATAAAATATCTCTTATTAAAGCTTCTTTTTGACCTGGTGCAACTGGAAAATCTGTATCTACAAGTGCTACTTGAATCCATTGTTTCAATTGTTTTTTGCTACCACTATTATTGTTATTCAATGCAAACAATACTTTAGCATGTGACTCAAGATTGCTGCGAGGTACTCGGCCTCCTGGAAACATTTTATTATATCACATATTCTTACACAATCAATTACAATTTAAAATTATATTACAATTGAAAATATTACCTATACATTGGATAATCGTCCAAATGAGTTCTTCACCAATTAATTGAATAAATGATTCGAAATGCGTTCGCTGTCCGATAATATTTATTAAGAATGTCCCTGCTGCTTTAATAACTCCATTCTCTGGTAATGACAGACTCATGATAGCTATTTAATTATGTAAGAATGAAATCATCGAAAAGACATACGTTCAGTTTCATGTATTAAATTGATTGAATCACTTTACACTAGTGAACTTACCACATCTCAACATTTCTGGTATTTGATCAGAGATTTGAAGCATTAACTTCGGAGTTTTTTTGCATATTTGTCCAAGTAGTCCAAGGTATGCCTCTAGTAAATCAGAATAATCCGAAAGATTTCCACCTGACGATTTGCATGTTTTCAAACCTTCTAATGTCTGTATACTAATTTCTGTGAGCATGGGGGCAATTAAATTGTCCGTATCACTACTGAATAGCAATACAATTTGACGCAAGAGATGAAGTGCAGCAGGATGTGGCCGTGTTTCATATGATGCTATTAATAAGGGTAATAATGGTCGAGCATCTGTTTCTGGGTGTAACAGACATTGCAGTGAACGTTGTGCGCAATTATGCATTGCTTCCAATGTTAGATCATCTCGATTCCACTCTGAATTACTGATAATTTGATTGAATATTGGTAATAAACCCTCTAATACAGATTTTCCCATTACACCCTCCAATGTTGATAAAAACATTGTTGCCATTTTCAATTGATTAACAACGGCAAGTCTCGCATTATTGATAGGATGTTGTAATAATTCTTGTAATCTAATGACACACAGACCTAATGTAGCATCCAAATACTTCAACTGTTCTTCAGTAGATGCTAGTGAATTTAATAGTTTCCCAGCGGCGTACATTAATCGCAACCCTTCAGCACCACCGAGGGGCACAACAGTAAGTGTTTTGCTGATTGTCTCGAGTATTGATGGTGCAAGTGGTGCTAAATGTGATTCACATTCACGAGAAATATCCTTCAACGCCATACTCGCTGGGGTCGCTGTTACAGATCCTTGAGTTAATCCAAGCGTAATTAATTGAAGAGAACGTTCTAACCACGGGTCCGGATTCTCACCTACCCATTCAGCATATGATCTCACCGTCGAACAGGCGCACGCTAATACTTCACGCGGATATCGCTCATATGGAATATGTGACAGTACTAAATCAATAATTGCTGGAACATATTCACTCTCTTGGGAATGAATACAATCACAGAGTGCCTGAAAAGCATATAGAGTTGATTCAATATCAGTCCATTTTTGGTTATTAATTTGCGGTTGACTCAATCTTTGACCAAGAAGCATTAAAAGATCATTGCCCAAGACATTGTAACAATAAACAATAGTATCGGAAACATCTTGACGATAGCATCTCAATAATTCGCGCTCATCAGCATTTCCTGCCTCTGCTGGCGTTGAGGGTAATGTTGATTTTCGCAAAAGAGCTTGAGTTAAACGAGCATAAACAGGTCGTAAAGCGAGTCGTGCTTCATTCTCAATGGGTGTATCCAATGTCGTTAAATCGTCTTGTAGGGAATACCAGAAGCCAAATGGAATATGACTACAACATTCTTCAGTTGGATAACGTCCTCTATGTTCCGAGCATTCAAGAAGAAGTTCTAGTAAAGTTTGCACTGTCCATTTACAACTTTCATTGCTTTTATCAATTAATGCCAATAACAATGTTCTACTATGAGTGTCACCGAGAGCAGTAAGTATTGTCGCAAATGATGTACCGCCTTTTTGCTCTGCAGCAGAAACTAATCCTCTTGCCCATTGCCAAAATAGCTGTGGTCGTTTGCGTAAAGAATCATGCGTTATAGCAAGCGTTATACATTCTTGCACGATTTCCCATGCTTTACTCTCAATTATTAGATCATCGTCATGTGATGATGGTGCATAATTCGACGCTGCTATGAGAAAATGTTGATATAATTGTGCAATAGAGTCCAATGGAGGGTCAAGTTTTAACCACGAGAGAGAACAATCCAATGCTAATAGATATAACAGATGATCACTGTCATCAGAAATATTTCCCTCACACGTCGTAAATACTTGTTGAAGTAACCAAGTATATTTACGCCAACTTGTCCCATCACAATAATCTGCTATCCCAAGTTGCTCTCGTAATTTTATTCGTTTTGGGCCCTTCTTTTTTTCTGCCTAAATTTCATTATTATTCATTACTTTCATTAATAATTAGTTTATTAGAATTATGCTCTGTAATAATAATGTATCAATATTTTTCATATTTTCCAAACTTTCATTAAACAAATTAATACTTACGTCTACTGCGAAAGCTAATAAAACTCTCAGAAAAAGATCTAATGTTACTGATGAATTACAAGGAAACAATTCCATTAATTCATCTAACAGTCCTTTGTGAATACGATTTTCATCAATTTCATAAGTGTTACCAAGAAATATAGCAAACTAGAATCATAAAGACAAAATGATTTCTCTAATACAAAAAATAAAAATTTTTGAAAAAGTATTAGAAAAAATAAGAATTGAATTTACTGCTTCACATAATCTTGTGAGAACAAGCTTTGGTATAGCTTGTGACGTTAATGCTCCAAGTAAATAATTTTTCAAAACAGGGTATTCAGATACGGGCACTTCTTCCCATTGTTTGGATATTTTCGCATGTAATGTTGTGGCAGAAAATAATTGGACTTCATATAGCTTTCAATTCATAAACAGAAAACGTCAAGTCATAAACAAACAACAATCATACATCAAAAACTATCTCAACTTAATAAATAGCTATAATTAGATACAATCTGTGATACACACTTTTGAGGAATCCAATAAAGGCCATACGAACTTCCATGCCTCGGGTGAGGCTTGGAATTGTAACAATTGAAAATGAGCGTCCTTCGAACCGGTCGAGTAAAATTTTATTACAGCTTCTTCCACTATCCTTGCGTAATCCATGTTATTTTATAATATAAATACGTCAATTATCGCAATGTAACCAAATTAATCCCATTCTATAAATATAGTGATAAAAATACGATATATTGTTAATATATTGGTTAAAACATTTTTAATGTTTTTGACCAATTTTAAAAAACAACACTGAATAACACTCACACTATTCTTCGGGTGGCATGGTTTCTATAGTTCATATACATTTAATTTTCTACTCAAGATTGTAATGCAAGATAAACACTAATCTCGATTCGTATATACACTCGTGACCAATGCTCGACAATTATTCGTAAAGAGATAAAGCAGAATTCTAGAATCCAGAAGTCATTTACAACTACATATGCATAAAAAAAGTGATTTTCATATGCATCTAATTGCATAGATTCTGTCAACCTCCATGCCGCCAAATCAATATGTATCCAGATTCCAGTTGACTCTCTGGCGTGTGTTCCGTAATATAACCCAGTATACTGGCCAGTGCTCATGACGTCATGAATCGACGCCATACTGTTGAATCGTTCCGAAATATACTGGCCAGTGCATTGACGTCATAAATTGGCGCCATATTGAGAATAGTGTTAGTGCTCATTTACAACAATTTCACTCCAAAAGTTATTAAAGTTTCTATATCATAAAATTTCAATTATCATCTATTTCCTAAGGATGGAGATTCCAGCAGTTGTGACGATATGTCGTGTTGTTGTTTCTATATCATAAAATTTCAATTATCATCTATTTCCTAAGGATGGAGATTCCAGCAGTTGTGACGATATGTCGTGTTGTTGTTGAAACACAATTCGACTCATCTGATAGTGATTCTGATGATGATGATGAGATGCTGCTTGCTCTTTGTTGTGAACATGAAAGAGGCGAAGAAACTCCGAAAATTCAGAATTACATTGCACATACTGTTCTCCGAATGTCAGATAAGACCGTTAAGAGTCATTTTAGGTAATTTGTTGTTATATTGTTGTTGGATTGATGTTATTATATATTTTTTCGAATGTCAATGTCATTTATTTAGAGTTGAAAGAAGCACTGCAGATTATTTGATGGATTAACTGGGATTAGATTATTTGTTTACAGTACCTGGCTGCGTTGGTAGATGTCACATCCCTATTTACACACAAATTCTTATGGGTCTTTGGATGATGGCCACACCAGACTCTTATAGGTAAACAAAAAAAATTAATTTATGTGTATAAAAGATAGTAGTATACAACAATATTGATTGTTCGCATTTACAGATCTGTTTGCGAGCGTTTCAATATTGGTGAAGCAACTGGTTGGAGAACCGTTTGGAGATTTATAGGAACTTTATATGAGTATTTGCCAACTTTCATCAAGTGGCCTAATAATCAAGAAGCTCTGGTAACTTCAACCTATGCTCAAAGGAGGATCGAATTTCCAGTAGTAATAGGAACAGTTGATGGAACTCATGTAGCTATTGCGGCACCACATGTACATGCACACAATTATATTAATAGGAAAGGAAGGCATTCCATACAGACTCAAGTAATTATCAATGCATTTTTTTATCAGTTTTCATGTGGATACACATAAGCGATAATTTGTCGAAAAATCACATCTCAAGATTTTCATACAGAATAACTCATACAAAAATTACGTTTGTTTAGGTTGTTTGCGACCATACCTTGAGATTTACCCACGTTTATGCCGGCGAAGTAGGATCTGTTCACGATTCAAGAGTTTTTCGACTTTCGGGATTACAGGATCTGTGTATTCCTGCTAATTTCTCACAAGACAGTCATGTGCTAGGTGATCAAGCGTAAATATTGCAACCGTGCGTAATGGTGCCTTACAAGAATAATCGACATTTGGATGATGCTGAACTTCATTATATTAGAGTTCATTCATCAGCATGCATGATGGTTGAGCGATCAATTGGATTATTGAAAGGACGATTTCGAAGTTTGTTGGATAAACCGCCTTTCAAACGAACGGATTTAATACCATACTACATTGTAGCATGCTGCATTTTGCATAATATTTGCATTTTGCAGAATGATTTTATTGACATTCCAATAATCATCAATTACAACTTTGGAAATCCACGTCATGTACCTCAGATAATAAACAATGCCTTGCGGATAAGAGGTGCCGACAAGAGAAATCAAATAAAAGATGACATTGATGTATTACAAAGTTTCCAATTTCGACCGTATGCAATTAATGCTTGAGAACATTCGTTGTTGATGATACATCAGCATCAGCTTATATCAACCATCGTCTACTGGGTCACGGAGTTGAAAAAGTTTAGTATAGTTCTTTCAGTACTTGAATATTGTTTTACTAAATGTAATTTTAAATATGAAAATTAGTTTTATTGAAATTTATAAGTGTTTGAGAAAGAATAAAGTAGCGGCAGCACTTGACGGCGCGAGTGTTCTGCAGTCCCAAATTAATTCTAATAAGGTATAGGGCTGGCGCACCACTTGTTGCGCCATGCACGTACGCGCATCTATTCAACTCAATTATTGCAAACGGAATATGTCCATCTTGGTCACCGCTGACCGACGCTACTGGTCAGCCGTCAGCACTCAGCGTCAGCCATAATTATACTGTTCGATCTCGACTCGCTTACAACGTGCGCACGTGTGATTCTTGCTTCATTTCGTAATTGTGCTTTAAGTATCGAAATTTTAACTAAATTAAAGTTCATTGACAGTGTTCAATTCACAAGTAATTCATGATTCAATTCAATTATTAATATTTAGTGTTGATTCAAACATTTAACATAATATATTTGTTACCACGTGTTTTTCATTAACCTTGTGCGGCATAGCCCACGTGGCGTGAGAATTCAATTCACTATTATAACGTTCAGTTACGATTCAATTACATCAGATTGACTCAATAATTCATCTTAAAATAAATACAAAGTAAAATAAACAATTCATAATTGCATAAAACAGAAGATTCAATTCATATACATTAAGATTGATTCACAGCAATTGGTACATACATACACTTAAGATTAACGCATCCAATTCAATGTTATTCTATTCATTTATTTCATTAAAACCAAATTTATTTTGTGATATTAAATAAACAAGTATTTATTATTTTTAAATTGTGTCAACCGAAAAAAATTTTATTTGAATTTAGATTAGATTAACCCAACCCAGATCTCAGGCAATTTACGTGTTTGGTAACATCTCAAACAATAAGCATTCCACATTACATCAAATAATAAAACAACAATTTTCTGTACTCTCTATTTACTTCATTCACCATAACTGTTTAAAATATTCAAATTAAATATATTTATAGAAAATCGAACTTTATTAAGGTAAAAAATGGAACACAGTTCATTTTTTGACGTAAAGTCAAGTTACAAATATTTGTAATCTTCTTGCTCTTGTTTTTTATCATCAAAACTTACAAATAAGATAACGTTTTTCTTAGGAAAGTTTTTTCTTCATCTAATGTTAATGTAATAACATTATTATCAGGACTGAACGTGAGATTATTGGATATTTTGAAGAAACTAAAAAAAACGATTATTACATAAAAAATAAAGAGAACTACTTAGTTCTGAACTGAAATAACTTAACTTAATAGGTCAACATTAAAATGAAATTAAATTTCCAAATGTAATATAGTGAACTCACTAAAACATAAAAATATCAAGTTATTTATTATAATAAACTCCAATTAAAACTTTCAGACTGATTCTTGTTATAACATTAAGTCTTAACCTGCTGAAGAATATATTTAACATCTTATTTAAGATTGTTTAGTTATTAAATAGAATTATTTGTATTAAATCAGTCTAATCTGTATAATAATAATTTGAGGCGAACACAACAATCTTATACATATTTTGCACAACAAGAACATGGCATTTTTCAACCATTTAAGGACAGTCTTCTGACTCATAGTTATTTTTCAACTTGATCACGTTAATAAAGTTGAAATTTAGAATACTGATAACAATGACTCAGTATTGAACAGTTTTTCATATTAAAAACAACTCATTTCTACTTGAAAAAAACTAAATCTTATTAAAACTTAGTTTTGTCCAGATATAACTAGATCTGATCTGGATAATCTACACAGATATGATCATACATAATCAAACCAAACCAGATTTGTGCAAATCTAATCAGATCACCCAGATCACGTATAATTAGATCAAAACAAGGCTAAGATCTGATTAAATCTGCTTTTTTTCTAGGTATTTATTAATTTTGGTGATTAAAAACCTTCAAAGAATTGAAAGAGTGATTTCTCTAATTATACAGCCTAACGAGTATCACGCTCAAGTTTGGCCTTCTTCGCAGCTGCAATTACGGAAAAGCTTTGTACCATTGACTCCATGCAGTCATTGAAACGATCCAACCTGCTCATCTTCTCCTTATGATTTAGGATATCAGACTGATGTTTGACATGTCTGTCCATTTTTATTTCTTTGAATTGTGCCTGTAAAGGTTTTGCCTTCTTGGGTCGTGGTTCTATAACTGGGACATCTACTTCAATTTGCTTTACCTCAAAATAAATCCAAGTCAGTGATGACCCACCGGATTTATTTTTTAAATCAAGCTTTTCACGATAAATACTTTTTGAACTGTCTATTTTTGAAGAACATTTCGAGAAAGGCACAGTTTTACCTTTTTTCTCTAATAAAATAGAATTAAAAGTGGAGACACATTTTTGTAGAGCAGCTGAAACATCTTAGCTAAAATTAGTACAATTCAGTTATAAAATGGCTACAGACATCGAATAATTACATTAAAAACTATGATAAAATGATGATTGGACTATGAACATTGATCTTTCACTAAAAACAATAATAATTTACTCACACTCTTGATCATTTTGGTGGTTGTCTGGTTTGTTTTTGTGGCATGATACATCAAGAGGCTCGTCTTCAATTTCAACATTTTCAACTCTAAAAAGTTGATCACTCTGATCGTTGGCTGGGCCGCCTTGCGTTCCGAAATGGTAAACAAAAAACAGCTGATTAAAATTAAAAAAACGCATAAATGTAGAGACGTCTCATAAGTAGATTATAATTTTTGAATACTTTTGAAATAATTATTAATTATAAAAATATAACCATTGTTAACTGGTTATTTAAAGTCTATATATATATTGTTAGGTTCTATGGGACCTTCCGCCATCTTCATGACGTCTGCGCTTTAGTCGCAGCGCATTCCTTTAAATAAAATTATCTCACACTTCGAAATTTGTCTTTATTTTAATATAAAATTAAATAATATAGAATTTCACTTATTCAATGTAAAACTAATCTCATATTCTAGAAATATCTATTTTTAACCAAACATGAGAAACGAAGCTACGTGAGAACTTCCATAAAATATCGTTTTACAGCATCGAGAAATTCATCAATGAAATGCTTATTTTGTTAAATGCGCGAAATTGAAACTTAGTCAAACACTTTTATTAATTCGATCCTCGGCCGTTTCCAAGAACTATTGTTTAAAACATCAGCGAATTGCGAAAATCCCTACCTATCGATTCTTTCAACCAATAGAATTCATTTTTACATAACTTTCAACAACCTATGAAATTGTTAACTAAATTCAACCAATCAAAAATAACGTTGTAAAACTGCTGATGAAAATATTCAAACTTAAGGAAAATTTAGTCTATAAAAACTAACGCACAACGAGTCTCTTCAGTTCACTGTCTACATCAATAACGACGACTACAAGTTCACTCTTAACATTATCAACGATCAATTACTATTCATTCATAATCCAAGAGCACATCTACGACAATTCAATCTTCTTACATATTCTTTCAACGAATCCAAACTACAATCCACAATCATACGAAGTGAGCCTCCGTTCCTCACTCATCAATTCCATTAAATCACAGCTCAAGCTCTTTAATCTTTGAACCGATACTCGTCAAGTGAATTCAAGTTAATCTTAAATAGACAATAATATTCAAAACTTCAGTTAATAAAGAAAATAAAGAAAGTAATCAAGTTTCTCACGTTCTTCAGTTACATATCTCATAAGTGAAACAATAGACAATAAATCTAAAAGTGTAAAATATCTGTAACAGTTTAAGTGATTCAAATAATAAATATCAATTAAAATCTACTATTGTTCTCGAAAATAAAAACATCTTCATTCACTTATTAACATCCTTGCACCTCAGCTGCGCATAGCAGTGGCCGGCAACGATCCCATTAAAAATAAATATTTTAAAACTCGTCTCCACGTCCAAATTACATCCAGGACGTAACAATATATATGTATATATGTATGTATTTTCTTGCGGGAAAAAAAATTAAATAAATTGAGGAATCACTTGCTCAAATAAAGACATAACCTCTAAATTTTACTTGTAATTTTTTTTAAGTAAAAAAATTAATTTTATCATTTCATCACTTAGTGAAGTTTTTAGTGACATTGTATAAAATTAATATTTATTTAATCATGGCAAAATTAGTTTTATTAGAAGGAATGTTATCATGTTCTAGTGGTGATGGTGACAGTGATAAGTCAATTGATTCGGAAAGTTGGGATGATATATTTGAAGATGATGATGAAAATCATCATTGTTACCCTCTACGCCCTATTCCTACAGTTGACAATTTTATGGAAAATGTAGTGGCCAGATATACTGATACGGAGTTTCAAGAGAATTTTCGGTAATTGAAATAACTGCAATTGCAACAAAAACTTATATATGTTTTATTATATTTAATGACTTATTTTCTATTTTGAATTGCAGATTGAAGCGAACTACTTCTTATCGTTTATTGAATATTTTGAAAGCAGATATGGATAATTTTAATGAATTTAGCCGTCCACCTATTGCACCTGAAAAGCAACTGTGTATAACTTTATATGTACTAGGAACTCCAGACTCTTATAGGTAAATAACAATTAAAATATTTTATATACTTATATTTATGACAATTGTTATGAAGAAAGTAAAAATCTTAATCTTCTAGGACTATAACAAATTTATTTGGAGTAGGAAAAGCTATGGCTTGGAGAACAGTTCTAAGAGTTGTCAAAGCTCTTGGTAAATTTATAAATTATTTTATCACTTGGCCTACACCTTTGAAAGCTCAAGAGAGACAGCAAATATATTGGAAGCAAGATATGGTTTTCCAGGAGTTATTGGAATGGTTGATGGACCACATATTCCAATATCCGCTCCAAAAATTGACAAACAAGCTTATATCAACCGTAAAGGATTTCACTCCACTCAATTACAAGTACTATAAATATCTTATATTATACACATATAAATGAATTTATTTATCTCTATGAGTGATACTCTGCTACGTAAAAGTGAAAAAAAAAAATTTCTTTTTCTTTTTTTTTCTTCGCTTCACAGACAATCAATAACCCATATCTATATGTATATTGTACATGCATGCGGTTTCATATTATTATGTATTTATTTAATTAGGTGATTTGTAACGAGAAACATGAATTCATCCATTGTTATGTCGGACTACCAGGATCGGTTCATGATAACAGAGTTTTTCGATATTCTGGTGTGCAACAAAAATGCAACGATGAGTATTTTCCAGAAAACACTCATCTTTTAGGTAATAAAGCGTACTCTCTACGAAAACATTTAATGACACCATTCATTGATAATGGACATTTGACTGTTGAAGAAACCCACTACAATTATGTACATTCTTCAACTAGAATGACTATAGAAAGGGCCATAGGTTTATTAAAATAACGTTGGAGATATTTTAAAGACAAGCTTCCCATGAGAAGAACCGATCTTATCCCACATTACATAATGGCAGCTTGCATCCTGCACAATATTTGCCTTAAACGTCAAGATTACTTTGAAAATGTAAATGAAATATTACTACCTGATGAAGTGGATGACGTAGGACCTCTTGATGCAACAAATGAATCATGAGCTGCTGGAGCTGCTAAGAGAGAAAATTTAGTTACAATATTAAATAGAGATGTTGAACCTTAATAGAAGCAGAATGCTTTTTAATCTTTGTATATTATTTTTGTAATTATTTGTTTAAAAAAATATGACTAAAAATAAATTTATTAAATTATAAACAAATAATACCCATGTTCGTGACTTTGAAAATATCCAGAGAAGGTTCTTGAAATCAGCTTTCTATGCGTTGGATGAATGGTACTGTTATATCCCCAACGTAGGGATATATACATATATATATATTACTATATACGTTAAGCATAGAATAATTAGATAATAAGAAATTAAGTTTTAAGAAATAAATATTACACTTATATTCATATAAGATACACATATATGTATAAGTTACAATAACGAGAACTACCACTGATAAAACAGAACTCTACAGTCACCAGAAAATTAACTTACACCATAATTGCAATATAAAAAGAAATAAATTTATAACATTAAAATTAAAAGAAATATAATATCAAAAATATAAAAATGTATTTTCAACAAAAAATGATAACGCATGCAATTAGATACGTTTGACAAATAGCTCGACAAATTCCTTCGCTATCCAATAGACAAATAAACCTATGTAAATAAAACAATCATTTTCTCACGCAATTCGAAAAGCAAAAGAAAACTAGATAAAGTCCTTAAATAAAATGATTACGCAAGAAAACGCGTCTTATAAAAAAATCAATAAATAGAATTTCTGAGAAATGAATAAATCCAAAATAAATAGTAAAACACATATGAAGAAAATGGAATTTCTAAAATCAATAGTGCATTTCCGTAGTTGATAAAAATATATAACACCTGAGTAAATAAGTTTACAATATCGTTCGATTCATTATCACATAAAAGAAATTGTATCACAGTTCTTAGAAAAGTTAATGCATCAAAATGCTGGGGGTCGTCCCCAACCAATCACAGAGATGAAAATAGCTGTAAGACGAAGGACCAACCTACATGTAAAATAATAACCAATAGCAACTTATTTTTTTGAATCAGGAGGTGAAAAACCCTCCCCTAATTAAAACTTATAAAAACCCAAATTAACTCTGAAAAGTCAGTTCTCCGACGATTATTGAAAAGATCAGTTCTCCAACAGTCAAGAAATAGAGCAAGTTCTCTGACAAATCTTTAATAAAGAAATATCATTAAATCAGTACAGTTCTTTAATTAATAAAATCACATAGTTCCGAGTTCAAAACGAGTAGAGTACAAGTTCCTACTCAGATTACACTCGAGAGTGATAATTATCCGCGACGTTCGCGAGAAAATTAATATTGAATAAAAACTTAATAAATAACTAAACAAGTCGGAGTTCTCGTTTAAAATTAAATAAGGATAGAATAATTAACAGTAATCAAGTTAATAATTTTTATTTGTTAACTCATCATCGATATTATTATTAAATAAGTAAGCCATTGAACAATTTTGTGAAGTGCAAATAATTAAATAAATAAGTGATTCAAATTTAAATCGTGTTCACAAACATCATTCATTTACCGCCAATCCGAACATCTTCACAATTCCACTAGTTTCCGTTTCGAATCTACATCTCTAGAAACGAACAAATCCCTATAACATAAATTATTATAGTGAGGTTGGCATCAATTACGCTGGAGCATCGCAGAGATTGGCTCTCAACCAATCTGGAGCAGAGGCGCCCGACCACGAACAACGTAATTCAACAAGGTAAGCCTCTCTCGACGAAATCGCGCACTCCAGGACGTAACAGCCTTACTATAATAAAAACTGGTGGCAGCGGTTACCGGAAATTAGTGGTTGTGACATTTTAGCGGTAAAAGAGAATTTCTAAAACAAGTAACAATGAAAGAGTGACACCATTTTTCGAACAATAAAAGTACATCAATTACAAAGTACCTATATAACAAAATCAAATTAAAAATAAACAATAAAAACGAATAGCAACGGGTTACCAAGAATTAGTGACTGTGACCCTTAGCGGCAAAAATTCAAACATAGCTAACATTAAAAAGAGAAAAAATTATCAATTTAAATAAAAGTTAATAAAAAGTGACTCTACAACGAATATTAATCCAATTAAATTGTGAAAAAAAAAAAAAAAAAAACACGAATCAAACTAATTAGTGAAAGTGATCGATCATTAAAGTGATCTCAAAGTGCCTTACTACAATAAAAACTAGACGTCAGCGATAAGCAGCCGTCGAGAAAGAAACACCAGCAACACCTGACTCAAGGCCAACAAGGAGCACCGACCGCAGACAAGCAGAAAAATAAACAGAAGATCAACCATCGCAGATAAGGACATCCCCAAACTACAAGTTTACAACATCAACAACGTAAATAATAGAAATAATTATTAAATAAGTTATTTTATAACATTGTGAAAATTAACTTTAAAAATGGCTCAAAATAATCAAACAGTAGGGGATGGCATCGCGAGCGGCGCAAATACAACACTTTTCAGAACCGCGAATCAGACAAACACATATAATGACCCAAAATCTTTCCTTAAATTCATACCAAATTTTGACGGTACAAAAGAAGGATGTACAACGCGCGCATTTATTAAATGTTGTGAAAGAGCGAGAACGTTCTTACCACAAATGAACGAAGAGAATATAGTTTTTTCACTAATGAGTAAATTTAAAGGAGAATACGCCGCGAGAATAATAGAAGAAGACATTAGAACAATAGATAATTTAATTAAATTTATTCGTTCACATTTTGAAGGTCCACCTATACCATATACTGATAGAATCGTAGAATTTAAATCTGTTCGACAAGCACAACACGAAAGAGTATCAGTATACGGGGAAAGAGTAACAAAAATATTAAGAGAAATAGTAGACGATATAACTCAGTCAGACGCGGACGGTAAAGAAGAAAGAGAAAAAATAGTGACAGAAATTGCAGTAAGCGCATTTATTAAAGGTCTTCGACCACAATATGTTAGACTACTGAAAAAGGTAAAATTTGAAAGATTAGCATTAGCAATAAAAGAGGCAATAGAGGCAGAAACACTCTGTACTGAATTTCCCAATCTAGGAATGGAAGATAATACCGTATCATGTTTTAATGTACAACGCGAACAAAAACAAAATACACGAACACCTCATACAAATAACAAACACTGTAATTATTGTAGTCGAGTAGGACACGAATGGAGTGAATGCAGAGTCAGAAAAAGAGATAATGATTTTAAATACGGAAATACACAAAATACAAGAAACATTAATCAAAAATGGAATAACAATTATAATAATCAAAACAATATGAATACAAATAATAGAAATAATATTCCTCATAATAATAATCAAAACTATAGAAACAATAGAAGCAATAATAATCAATATTCTGATAATAATCGAAGAAATAATTCTAATTATCAAAGTAATAGATTCAATGCCAATAGGAATCAAGGGCAAAATAATCAAAATAATAGTTCTAATCGATATAACATTCAATGCAATTATTGTCATAAATTGGGACATATTGCAACTGAATGTAGAAAACGCATATACGACGAGCAGCAAAGACAGAATAATTTTCCCACAACAGAAAATAATAGATCGGCTGAAGCGCAAGCGGGAAACGAGCAGGGAGCCCCTCGCAACGGCGCGCCGACGGGAAACCCTCAATAAATAAAGCGCCTGAACTTCGTCAAAATAATTCTCAACAAAACAAAATATTAACTGCTAATTGCAATTTTAATTCAATTTCGCCAACTTATAGTTCACCTGCTATTAATATGAAATCAAATCAATTGAAATATCCAATAAATAAATTCTTAGTAGATACAGGTTCACAATTAAACCTAATAAAATTAAACATGATAAAAAACATAAATCAGATTAACAATAATATAACATACGAATTAAAAGGAGTCTCTAAACATGACAAGCCTCGAACATTAGGAAGCATAAGTTTAAATTTAAATGGTTTAAACGGCATATTCCACGTTATACCTGAAGATTTTCCATTAGACTACACAGGTATAATAGGTACTGAATTCATGCACGTAAATAATGGTGAGATTAGCTACGTTAATAGAGAAATTATTTTTGACGGACGAAAATTTCCTCTCGCAAATAATGAAAGAATTACACTACCAGCGAGACAAAAAACGCTCATGTTCATAAGAATTAGCAATACGCAAAATGAAGAAGGATATATTCCCCGAATATCTTTGGGAGATGGCATATATGCTGGAGAAGCAATCGTGACATGTAAAAATGGAGTAGCGTACTTGTATGCAATTAATACAGGAGATAAAGATGTAAAGGTAGACGTACCCGTAATACCATTGTATCCATTCGATACTAGTGCAGACGAGGACGAGACAAGTAAAAACTCAAACACAGCTGAGCGCAAGATAAGCCTAAGTGCACAGGGCCCAAGTGCACGGGGTAATGACCGCGTTAAAACTGTATTAGAACTTTTACGCCTAGACCATCTGAATATGGAAGAGAGTAAAGCCGTATATAAACTCATTGAGGAATATGCTGACCTTTTTCATATACCTGGAGAATTCTTACGAGCTACAAACGTCACGACCCATTCAATACCAACTAATGACAATGCTCCAATATTTACACGACAATATCGTCATCCTCCATTTCAAAAACCAGAGATTGCAAAACAAATAGATGATTTAATTAGCATGAAAATAATTCAACCATCCATGTCACCGTATAATTCGCCACTTTGGATAGTACCAAAGAAAGATGATTCAAAGGGAAATAAAAGATGGCGTTTGGTAATAGATTATCGTAAACTTAACGAGAAAACCGTAGGTGACGCATATCCATTACCATTAATTACTGACATATTAGACCAATTGGGTGGAGCTAAATATTTCTCTACATTTGATCTTGCTTCTGGATTTCACCAAATAGAGATGCATCCAGACGATAAACATAAAACAGCTTTTACCACACCACATGGACATTATGAATTTAATCGCATGCCATTTGGACTGAAAAATGCACCAGCAACATTTCAACGATTAATGGATGTTGTATTACAAGGTTTACAAGGCGCAGATTTATTCGTATACTTAGATGATATAGTTATTTATGCACGATCTATTGATGAACATGCAGTTAAATTTAAAAAGCTTGCTGAACGATTGAGAAAAGCGAATTTATCTTTACAACCAGATAAATGCGAATTTTTGAGAACAGAAGTTAAATATCTTGGTCATATTATAGGATCAGACGGTGTAAAACCGGATCCACAAAAAATAGAAGCAGTACAAAAATTTCCTGTGCCAAAAACAACAAAGAACGTAAGAGAATTTTTAGGATTAGCAGGATATTATCGTAGATTTATTAAAGACTTCGCAAAAATCGCAAAACCATTAGCGACACTCACGAGTAAAAATGTAATATTTGAATGGACTAGTGAACATCAAGTCGCATTTGAAATATTACGAGATAAATTATGTGAAGCTCCAATATTAATGTATCCTGACTTTAACAAACCATTTAACGTAACCACAGACGCATCAAATTTCGCTTTAGGTGCTGTATTATCACAAGGCAAGGTAGGCGAAGACGCAGTAGTAGCTTATGCATCGCGTACACTTAATAAACATGAAAAAAATTATTCTACAATAGACAGAGAAATGGCAGCAACAGTATTTGCCTTGAAAACATTTAGACCTTATCTCTACGGAAGATCATTCACTTTGTTTACGGATCACAGACCGCTAGTATGGATAAATGCATGGAACGATCCTACTTCGCGTGTAATGAGATGGCGTGAACGATTGAAAGAATTCGATTTTACCGTATGTTATAAAGCCGGAAAGATTAATACCAATGCAGATGCATTATCGCGTAATCCAGTAGAATCTAAAGAATTAAACATAATAAGAGGTTATTATAAATCAAGTGCCTGGGAGAATACGAGTGCCCCAGAGAAAGAATTTCAAATTGTAAAAAATATAACAAATTGTCCACACTCCTCTGAAGCGAGCTGTGAAGATAGCGATGACGAAATGTATCGTAAAAATTATAAATTACTAAAATTGAATAGAAATAAACAAATAAAAACATTAAAGAGACGAAACGTGTTGCCTATAAATGCGGACGACCCTAGAGGAACGCAGGTAGCAACACCCGAGTCAAAGTTGGATAATCCGTCGTCAAGCCTACGGTCTGATCAACCTAGCACAAGTCGACGAGAAATAAATAAATGTAAAAATGAAATTAAACAGATGCCCGAGTATTGCCGGAAGGAAAAAGAAGAATTATTAATGACGAGGAGTTTCGATACAAAGCGTACAATTTCTATCGAGGGAAACACTAACCCCGATAAATTGAATCCACTTTCGACTGAGGAAGAAATAGTGGAAACGCCTTTAAGAATCCCTCACGCGCATTCATCAAGAAACGTTATACTACCCAAAAAGAAAGTAGAATTTTTGCTCTCTGAAGATTATCCAGAGAAAGCTGGAAAAGAACCAAGTAAAAATAAAATTTTGCAATTTGAAAGCGACAATGCAGTGTCAGGAAAAACAAAAGATGAAACAAGTGTGTGTATCGACGTATTATCCGGTACTCACGCAAACAAACCTCTCAAATATGGATTCGCTACATCCACACCGATGACAGAACCGAATATTAGGGTACGAGAGAGAGAGAGAAAATCATTAAGCTTACTATCGCCTATACCTCAAAACCAAACAAGTATTGAAATGAAACGAAGGTCATCTCATAACAGAGAGAAATTATTTGATGAAAAAAGGAAAATAATAATTGAAGAAGAAGATATAGTTGAGAAATCAGAAAGCGAAAACGACACACCAATAATTACTTCTCAACCTACAGAAATTATTAGTAGAAGACCACAGCAATTAATAATAACGACGAATAATAATTTAACTAAGAATAAAATTGAAGGAAATGGTTTAACAGTGGAAAACGAAATGTCCACATCACCCGCTACGAGCGACGATAATGAAGAAGAAACTACAAGTGAACGAAAATTAAAAGAAACAAAAGAAACATTAATATTGCCTGAAAAAGAAATAACAAGGAATGAACCTGTATTACGACGTTCTCAACGCACCAGAAAAGTAAATATTAAATGCCCCTGTTGTGTCAACGGAGCGGCACATAAACCTCAAATCACTAGAGTTAGGATACCTAGTAAGAGCGAGAAAGAAAATGTAAATAAGACTCAACCTACGCAACACTCTCACACACCGACAAAGCTAAAACAAATCACAGAAGAGAATGAAGAAAAAACAAATATATCTTTACCAAATGACTTTACTACTGAAAATATAAACAAGATTTCTAATCACTCAACACACAAAAATTATCCAATATCTCTTAGCGACAATAAAGACACTGGTAACACTACAATAAAAACTAACCAAAATAAATCATTAGAAAATACTATTAAAAATAATTCTATAGTATCATTGCCACAGAACTCAATAATAATAAACGCAGATGAAAATAACAAGTCAATAAATAAATCATCGGTAACAGGCCAACTTAATCATAGTCAAAATGAAAATAATGTTCCAAAACAAACGATTATAGAACAGGATAACGATGAAAGTATAGAATGTAGTCATTCCACTATAAATATAATAGAGTCACGTGATAACTTAGAGATGAAAAAAGATAATTACATTTGTTTCTTATCAGCAGACGGAACAGTTTCAAGTGAAATAAGTAAACGATTCATAGAAAAGGGATGGTTAAAGAATGTAAATCCTCATACAAAATTTGAAATGGGAGATATTCTAATTAATAAAATAAAAAAGAAATTTATATTTGGATTAGTTGTTCAAGAGGACGATACAAGCGTATTAAAAGAAGAAAACTTCAGTTTAGCTTTTACGAATTTAAAAGAACATATGATTGAATCAAATATCGAGTCAGCTAGTATATCTCAAGGTAGAAGTGATATAAAAGATACAGCATGGATAAAACTTAAAGATATTATGAGAAATATTTTCCATGGTACAAATATTAAAATCACTATTTGCAAGGACAAAATAATTATACCTCAAATCAATGATAGATCAACAATAATAGAAGAATGTCATAGTTCACCAATAGGAGGACATAAAGGAGTCACAAAGACTTATAATAGAATTAGACAAAAATATTTTTGGGAAAATATGAAAAGAGACATTGAAAAATTCATTAAATATTGCGCTAGTTGCCAAAGGAAAAAATTAGTGCGAATAAAAACAAAGCAGCCAATGATATTAACAGACACATCTGGCGAACCATTTGATAAAGTAGCTCTTGATATTGTGGGACCACTCGAAACAACTGTAAATGGTCATAAATATATTCTCACCATGCAAGATGATTTGTCAAAATACTGTTTTGCTGTACCATTAACGCACGCAAATGCTGATGAAATAGCAAGAGGTCTAATTGACGAATTAATATTGAAACATGGATGTCCAAAAGCAATATTAACAGATCAAGGAGCAGCTTTTATAGGCAAAGTAATGAAGAGATTAACAAAAGCATTTAATATTAAACAATTAAAAACAACTGCATTTCACCCTCAAACAAATGGATCATTAGAAAGAAGTCATCAAGTATTGGCAGATTATTTGAAACATTATTTAAAAGATAGAAAAGAATGGGATAAATGGTTAAGTCACGCAATGTTCTCTTATAATACAAGTAAACACGAGGGAACAAGGTTCACACCGTATGAAATTATCCATCAAAGAAAGGCTCTTATGCCATCAGAAATACCACCATTAGATAACGTCAGAACTTACGAAGATTACATGAAAGAAACGTTAAGAAAAGTTAACGAGATTAGAAAAAGCGCTAAAGAAAATCTTGAAACTGCAAAATTTAAATCAAAATTAAATTATGATAAAAAAATAAATCCAGTACAATTTAAAATAGGTCAAAGCGTGTATTTAATTAAAGATCATCGCGCGGGAAAACTCGATGACAATTATAAGGGTCCATATGAAATAACAGATATAATACCTGAGAAAAATGACATAGAAATTCAAGTAGATAAGAAAACTAAACGAATTGTGCATTGCGATAGAGTCAAAATAGCATATTTAGATCTATCAGATGACGATGAAAAAGTTAACGATAAAACAAAACCGATCGTATGATTCCAGATCAATCATGGGATCAGCGCAATTGATATTGTTCGGGATCTGTACGCTAGTAGGATTAGGAGAAGGCCTCGTCGCGTATGATTGCGGGGCACCAACAATGAACATGACGACACTGTCATTAACGGATATCAAGGGATGTGAAATTCCAATCAACAATCCTGAGAAAATAACAACAGAAGTTCAATTGCTACAGGCCGCCGAATTATCATCTATACACGTAATACAATGTAAGGTAGAAATTCATAGATCTATATATCATTGCGGTATGCATTCACATATCTCGATAGTCGCAAACGCTCACGCACAATATATTAGTGAAACCACCTACGACATCTGTCGACTAATGCACCAAACGAAAACGTATCGATCACACAATCAATACCATACTAGTTTAATAATGAATGGTACAACAGACCGCCCACTAAAACTTGCCGGAAAAGTCGATAACGAGGGAAATTGTAGAGGCGCATCTTTTTCGGACTTCTATGGAAGTTGGGACGACGTAGTAGTAATAGGTCAAATATTCATAACCTTACAAGATTATTATACAACAGTGCAAGTCGATAAAAACGAAATTACATTACGTTCAGGAGTAAGATGCACGTATTCTAAGGGTAGTTGCATGGATGTGGAAGGAGGTAACACGTACTGGAACATAATACCAATGGATCAATGTAAATCCGATAAATTCTCTTTATTATATCAGGGAAGTGCTCAGAGAATCAAAGACAAAAGTTTTAATAACTATGCACAAGAGATTTATAGCCTAACCACAGAAGATATAACTTTCGCATTAGCCGTACGTGGAATAATACAAATATGCGGTTATCAATTAATTAAAACCGAACACCCAAAATTATTCATAATGGATAGATCTAAAGGTAGCTTCTTTACCTACAAAAATAGAATTACTACTCCCAACATGGACATTCTAACATATGTAAATTCAAAGTTTGTGTATTTGGAACAACATTTAAAGGGACAAATTACCGCACTGTATAATAACGTCATCATGCAACAATGCGAATTAGAAAAACAAATGCTGCATAACGCACTCGCAATAGCCCCAATCGCACCCGCCGAATTCGCTTATCATTTTATGAAGCAGGCTGGATATATAGCACATATTACAGGAGAAACAATACGCATCGCAAAATGCGTACCTGTTGACGTAAAAGTACGAAAAACGAAAGAATGTTTCCAGGAACTTCCAGTTTCCAGAGGAAACGAATCATTATACATGTTGCCTCGTACACATATCCTAGTACATACGGGAAACCAAATTGAATGTAATACATTTCTAGCGCCAATGTTTCATTTGAATAATGAATGGATACAATTGATGCCACAGGTGGCACCAGCTGTCGCTCCAGAAAGAATCTCTGCGCAGACGCAATCGTCATGGAAATATTCAAGTCCATCAAATTTAGCAACAGGCGGAATATATTCTGCAGACGATTTAGAAAAATTGAGAGAAACAATGATGTTTCCATTAGAAAAAACTGCCGTACTTCATACCTTAGCAAGAGAAGCTACGGGTCAGGAAAGTATACGACAAGGAATCTCAATCGCAACTCTAATGGATGAAAAAATTGTTAAAGAGACAATCCAAAAAGTATGGGGAAAAATGACAAGTTTCTTTAATACAATAGGCACTTACGGAGTGACTTTAATGGGAATTTGGATGGTAGTTAGATTCATAAAATTCTCTGTAGATATAATTGTACATGGCTATGCACTGCACACAATTTTTGGATGGAGCTTATGGTTATTAGGAGCAGTATGGGACTCAGTCACCAATTTATTAATCCACTTGAATAGAGATCGAAGTAAAATGAAAGACACAGAAAAAGAATTAACGAAGGGAAATGATCAAAATAATAAACTAGAAGAAACAAATTATAACAGAACGATTGAGCAAGTGGAAATAAAAATGCAAAATGAAACTCCAACAACATCACAAATTTACCCTACAATTAATAACACTCCACATACCACAAGTCAAGTAACAACAGCACCATATACACCAAAATTGTACTGAAAAAAAAAAATATAATAATAACGCTCATTCATAAACTATATTCGAATCTCCCGCCAAAATTTAAAACACATTAGCGCGAACGGGGACGTTCGACTATTTAGGTGGGGAGGGGTTGCATTTTCCGAGCATGAATACGCATATACACACATAATACATATAGATATATGTAGGAACCGTTTAGCTATAATTTTTTTTCCCCTAGTGATAGTTACAAGATTAATAACACTAATGACATATGATTTACGTAAAAATGAATGAGGTGAATTTTTTTTTCTTTCAATGAATATTAAAACGTATTAATTACAAATAAGTTTTACAATTCTTATTTAGGAAAAAAAAATGTAGTTATAAAATTTTATCTTTAATATAAATAAGATTACATAACAAATAAAATAGGATTGAATAAATTTTATTAAAGAAAGCACAATATACAAAAGATAATAAAAGAAAAATATATATACAAACAAAACATATAATAGACATAAATGAAAAAACATTAACATTACAACTGGCTCATTAGCCTAGGCGAACGGACGCCGCTTCACACACAGAAGGTCGCAGGTTCGAGACCCAGGCGCGGAGAAACGCGTAATAGAACAAAAGAATTTTTTTTCTCTCCCAACTTTTTTCTAAATAATATAAAAAAAAAAAATAAATATATATGCGTACGAATACGTACGCACACGCGAATACAATTTTTTTTAATAAATTATGAGAAAGAAAAAGAAAAGACAGGAAAAATAAAAAAAAAAAAACATCTTTAATAAAAAAAAATAATAATGTAAAAGAAATAGTAATTGATTTATTATAAAAAAAAATCATGATAGTTATTTAATCAATTAAAATGAAATTTCAGGAATTACCGATTTATTTGTTATAAAAAAAAATATACTCAAATAATTATCAGGAGAAAAATAAAATTGATACGATAAAATTATTTTACAAATGCATTGAATAATCAAACAATGACGAGTAAATTGAATAGTAAATAAGTAATTAAAATTAACAAGAAATAATAACTAGATAATTAATTAAATAATTTTCCACCCACATAAGCTAAAAACGATTTATAATAAAATAATGAGTGGAAAACGAGAACATGCATAATTAAATGATAAAAAAAGAATAATGAAATAAAATTTTTATCATACATATGTTTAAACTTTGCGCATTTTATTCGAACGAGGACGTTCGAACTTTTTTAGGTGGGGAGGTGTTATATCCCCAACGTAGGGATATATACATATATATATATTACTATATACGTTAAGCATAGAATAATTAGATAATAAGAAATTAAGTTTTAAGAAATAAATATTACACTTATATTCATATAAGATACACATATATGTATAAGTTACAATAACGAGAACTACCACTGATAAAACAGAACTCTACAGTCACCAGAAAATTAACTTACACCATAATTGCAATATAAAAAGAAATAAATTTATAACATTAAAATTAAAAGAAATATAATATCAAAAATATAAAAATGTATTTTCAACAAAAAATGATAACGCATGCAATTAGATACGTTTGACAAATAGCTCGACAAATTCCTTCGCTATCCAATAGACAAATAAACCTATGTAAATAAAACAATCATTTTCTCACGCAATTCGAAAAGCAAAAGAAAACTAGATAAAGTCCTTAAATAAAATGATTACGCAAGAAAACGCGTCTTATAAAAAAATCAATAAATAGAATTTCTGAGAAATGAATAAATCCAAAATAAATAGTAAAACACATATGAAGAAAATGGAATTTCTAAAATCAATAGTGCATTTCCGTAGTTGATAAAAATATATAACACCTGAGTAAATAAGTTTACAATATCGTTCGATTCATTATCACATAAAAGAAATTGTATCACAGTTCTTAGAAAAGTTAATGCATCAAAATGCTGGGGGTCGTCCCCAACCAATCACAGAGATGAAAATAGCTGTAAGACGAAGGACCAACCTACATGTAAAATAATAACCAATAGCAACTTATTTTTTTGAATCAGGAGGTGAAAAACCCTCCCCTAATTAAAACTTATAAAAACCCAAATTAACTCTGAAAAGTCAGTTCTCCGACGATTATTGAAAAGATCAGTTCTCCAACAGTCAAGAAATAGAGCAAGTTCTCTGACAAATCTTTAATAAAGAAATATCATTAAATCAGTACAGTTCTTTAATTAATAAAATCACATAGTTCCGAGTTCAAAACGAGTAGAGTACAAGTTCCTACTCAGATTACACTCGAGAGTGATAATTATCCGCGACGTTCGCGAGAAAATTAATATTGAATAAAAACTTAATAAATAACTAAACAAGTCGGAGTTCTCGTTTAAAATTAAATAAGGATAGAATAATTAACAGTAATCAAGTTAATAATTTTTATTTGTTAACTCATCATCGATATTATTATTAAATAAGTAAGCCATTGAACAATTTTGTGAAGTGCAAATAATTAAATAAATAAGTGATTTAAATTTAAATCGTGTTCACAAACATCATTCATTTACCGCCAATCCGAACATCTTCACAATTCCACTAGTTTCCGTTTCGAATCTACATCTCTAGAAACGAACAAATCCCTATAACATAAATTATTATAGTGAGGTTGGCATCAATTACGCTGGAGCATCGCAGAGATTGGCTCTCAACCAATCTGGAGCAGAGGCGCCCGACCACGAACAACGTAATTCAACAAGGTAAGCCTCTCTCGACGAAATCGCGCACTCCAGGACGTAACAGTACCCTGAAAGAAGTTTTTCGCAGCGTGAGCTACTGATGCGATCCGGTCTTCTAGATTTATAGACACGTATAAACATGCAGGATGTTCTTTATTTATTTAAACTTCTCAATGATAAAGTTAATTGTTCTGAGCTTTCGGAACAGATTGGAATAAGAGCTCCCCGACAGGGTCTTCGAGTATCACATTGTTTCCACTTGCCTTCAAATTAAGTTCAAATTCAAAAAGTATTCCAGTCGTCTTGACTCGCTTGTTACAATATTGACTATTACAATGATTATCATAATCAATCCTAACTGTAATTTTGAAATATCTTGTTTATTTTATTGTTTAACTAGTTAATTATATTTTCAATTATGTTGTGCGTTTTTGTTAGTGGTTTTGTTACTAACTTTAATTTATGAATTTAATTTTCATTTTTTTTTTATGTATTCGTTTTAATTTTTTTTTTACCTTTATTTGCTCTGTATTTATATGTTACGTCCTGGATGTAATTTGGACGTGGAGACGAGTTTTAAAATATTTATTTTTTAATGGGATCGTTGCCGGCCACTGCTATGCGCAGCTGAGGTGCAAGGATGTTGATAAGTGAATTTTGGATGTTTTATTTTGGAGAACAATTATAAAGTTGACTTGTATTTATTGATAGAATCACTTAAATTATTACAGAAAATTACACTTTTAACTTATTGTCTATTAATTGATTCACTCATGAAGTATGAAACCGGAGAACGTGAGAATCTTGTTAACTTTATTTTCTTTATTAACTGAACTTTTGAATATTACTGTCTATTTAAACTTATTTGAATTCACTGAACGATTTTTATTCACGATTGTAATGAACTGAAGAAGGGCTTGGATTGTGGTTTAGTGGAACTGGAAAGTGAGGAACGGCGGCTCACTGAACGAATATGGAATGTCGTAGAGATTCTGGATTCGTCGTAGGAATAGTATTGTTGATTGATTATTCGTAGATTTGCCCTTGATTTGTGTTATTTTCGTAGAATAGTGAACTTGTAGTTGTCGTGAACTAGACTGATCGTTGATGATGTTAGAAGTGAACTGAAGAGACTCGTGCGTTAGTTTTTATAGACTGAATTTTCCTTAGGTTTGAATATTTTCATCAGCAGTTTTACAACGTTATTTTTGATTGGTTGATTTTAGTTAACAATTTCATAGTTTGTTGAAAGTTATGTAAAAATGAATTCTATTGGTTGAAAGATTCGATAAGTAGGGATTTTCGCAATTCGCTGATGTTTTAAACAATAGTTTTTAGAAACGGCCAAGGATCGAATTAATAAAAGTGTTTGACTAAGTTTCAATTTCGCGCATTTTAAGAATTAAAATAAGCATTTCATTAAGGAATTTCTCGATACAGTAAAACGATATTTTATGGAAGTTCTCACGTAGCTTCGTTTCTCATATTTGGTTAAAAATAGATATTTCTAGAATATGAAGTTACTTTTTCACCGAACAGGTGAAATTCTATATTATTTGATTTTATATTAAAATAAAGACAAATTTCAAAGTGCGAGGTAATTTTATTTAAAGGAATGCGCTGCGACTAAAGCGCAGACGTCATGAAGATAGCGGAAGGTCTCATAGGACCTAACAATAATGTTATACTGCTCTGTAATTGATACAAACTGTACAGTGGGTATTGAAATAAATAAATAAATAAATAAATAACAAGGCCGGATGATCATTTTTAGCCTTATCCGAAATATAGTGGACCTCGGCTACGCCTCGGTCACATATTTCGGATTTGGCCAAAAATGATCAACTTTCCGGCCTAGATACACAAATAACTATTAAAAATTCTATGTTATTTTTTTAAAGATTCAGCAATTTTCTCAAAAATCTGAAGTTTCCTTTCGTTGTAACTAGCTTTTTCTTCTCTTTTTAGCTGTCTATTTTTTATGGCATCCTCAAAGTAATTAATTTTTGCTTCAGTGAGAGCAAGTTTCATTTTTTCTGAAAGTTTAAAAATGAATTAATATTCTTGAAGTTATATACAAACATAATAATTGCAATGTAAACAAAATATAGCATACTACAAGGTGGTGAAGTTAACGAATCATTCCTTATGTCTGTTAAAGGTACACTATTGCCAGCCAATGACAATGGTTTTATCCAAGCCTTTTTAGAAAACATGTCATCTAAAATCTAAAAAGGATTGAAATATAAAATTAAACTTTAAATAACAATTTTGAAGACATAACTATATATACAAACTCACTTCATAATGAGCACAAGTGTCCACTTCATTTCCTGACTGATTGTTTGCGTCTTTAATTTTTTTATAAGATTTTTTCAAATTTTCCATTTTATTAATGCACTGTTCACGTGTTTTATCGACTTCATGGGCTTTCATTTGTTCCATTATTAACTTCCAAAATTTTAAATTAGTAATTTGACCATTGTCATACGATTTTTGATATTGTTCATATGAACTCAAGAGTAGTAGTGTTTCATCATCTCTCCACACGCATGGTTGAGTTTTTTCTTGTACTGTTTTAGGTAACTTTTCATTTTTTTTTTATTTTTCATCTACACATTTTTTTTATAATATTTTTGAAAAAGAAAATAATTAGTTCAAGATTGTCATTAGATTAGGTACCCATATAAATTATGAATTACAAACCTTCTAAAGCTTTATTTGCTTCCTCTTCTGTGACCAACAAATTGAACACCTCTCCTTCGTTAGTTAACTTTAATGGTTGCAAATTATCTGGTATTAGGTCACTAACAGTCAGGTTTCATTGTTGAACATTGTATAATCGCATTGCGATAGCATTTTTCTATCTATCTAGTAATTGTGACGCATACAATATATCACCTACAACAAACACCATATTTCAAATTTAAAATTAGCAATAATTAAATTATATTTATAATAAATATAAATAAAGTTTTGAAATTAAAAATTGTAACTTAATACCAATTGCCCTTTCATGCTCTTCTCTCGTCAAATATAACATAAACATTTCACCCACTTCATCTTTCAATGATAAAACGTAGTTTGCTGCATTCATCGTTTTATTATTTAAAATAATAATTTGGTATAAATAATCAACACGCAGTAAATACTTAGGATGATGAATCAGTTGAAAGAAATAGTTGAAACTCGCAATCAGCGGTTTTTTATTTACCGTTTCGGAACGCAAGGCGCCGGTTGAGATGACAAGTGTACCAATCTACTAATAAAATTAGAGACAAACCGAAAAGGATATCGGAACAGACCCATGGCGTCGGATTAATGACGTCATGAGCACTGGCCAGTATGCTGGGTTATATTACGGAACACACCCCTGATTTTGGATATCACTAGGGACTTTTCATTTCTAGAATCAATTGGGGGATTTTACCTAGGGGCGGAGCCTATTTTGGGGAATATTCGATATGGCGAATAAAATAGACTATCCTGTACACCCTTGCATGGTTTCGTTTTTTTTTTCATTAAAATGTACATTTCCGAGCTAGAAATTTGTCGTTGGAGTGCACTAAATTCTAGCAAACGTAATTATATGGAAGGTAAAAAAATCGCGAGTGCTGGACACATAGTGAAATGTGGGGAACTGAGCGAAACAAATGATAATGATGAGGTAAGGTTTATTGCATTTTGCATGCAAATATCACATTTGAATAATAAACTTCATAAAATTAATTGTTCAGTATCATAATGGAAAAATATTATCAATGGTGTGTACTTGCAAAGCCGACCTTGGGGAAAAGTGCAAGCATATTTTTGGAACGCTTTTTTATTGCACATTGTGAGTAATGTGATTATCATTTTGAAAGCAGTTGACATCTGTCATTTTTACATCTATGAATGTTAACTTGCTTGCAATTGATGTAAAATTGTGAAACACTTTTCTAAGATTGATTTAAATACACTGCGAATTCTTGTCATGTACTGACGTGAAATGCAGCTGGAAAAAAGATCATAAGAGAGTACTGGAAACATACATACCATGACCAATAGAAGAGCATAGTTGTTTTCGTAAAAAAAAAAGAAATTGAATGGTAATGTTATATCCCCAGCGTAGGGATATATACATATATATATTACCATATATGTTAAGCATAGAATAATTAGATAATAAGAAATTAAGTTTAAGAAATAAATATTATACTTATATTCATATAAGATACACGTATATATATATATATATATATATAAGTTACAATAACGAGAACTACCGATGATAAAACAGAATACTACTACTACCAGAAAATTAACTTACACCATAATTGCAATATAAAAAGAAATAAATTTATAACATTAAAATTAAAAGAAATATAATATCAAAAATATAAAAATGTATTTTCAACAAAAATGATAACGCATGCATTAGATACGTTTGACAAATAGCTCGACAAATTCCTTCGCTATCCAATAGACAAATAAACCTATGTAAATAAAACAATCATTTTCTCACGCAATTCGAAAAGCAAAAGAAAATTAGATAAAGTCCTCAAATAAAATGATTACGCAAGAAAACGCGTCTTATAAAAAAATCAATAAATAGAATTTCTGAGAAATGAATAAATCCAAAATAAATAGTAAAACACATATGAAGAAAATGGAATTTCTAAAATCAATAGTGCATTTCCGTAGTTGATAAAAATATATATAACACCTGAGTAAATAAGTTTACAATATCGTTCGATTCATTATCGCCTAAAAGGAATTGTATCACAGTTCTTAGAAAAGTTAATGCATCAAAATGCTGGGGGTCGTCCCCAACCAATCACAGAGATGAAAATAGCTGTAAGACGAAGGACCAACCTACATGTAAAATAATAACCAATAGAAACTTATTTTTTTTGAATCAGGAGGTGAAAAACCCTCCCCTAATTAAAACTTATAAAAACCCAAATTAACGCTGAAAAGTCAGTTCTCCGACTAGACCGAAAATGAGAAGTTCTCCGACCAGATCAATCTCGAACAGATCTATTACAATTTTCAACTGACCATTCTCTGATCAAGTATCTTCTGAAAAGTAATTGTTTGATACGCAAGTTTTTAACTAATTAATAAAGTCGCATAGTGCCGAGTTTAAATCGAGTAGAGTACAGTTCCTACTCAGATTATACTCGAGAGCGATAATTATCCGCGACGTTCGCGAGAAAAACTAATGTCTAATAAAGATACAATAAATAACTAAACAAGTCGGAGTTCTCGTTTAAAATTAAATAAGGATAGAATAACTAACAGTAATCAAGTTAATAAATTTTATTTGTCAACTCATCATCGATATTATTATTAAATAAGTAAGCCATTGAACAATTTTGTGAAGTGCAAATAATTAAATAAATAAGTGATTTAAATTTAAATCGTGTTCACAAACATTATTCATTTACCGCCAATCCGAACATCTTCACAATTCCACTAGTTTCCGTTTCGAATCTACATCTCTAGAAACGAACAAATCCCTATAAAATAAATTATTATAGTGAGGTTGGCATCAATTACTCCGGAGCATCGCAGAGATTGGCTCTCAACCAATCTGGAGCAGAGGCGGCCGACCACGAACAACGTAAGTCAACAAGGTAAGCCTCTCTCGACGAAATCGCGCACTCCAGGACGTAACAGCCTTACTATAATAAAAAACTGGTGGCAGCGGTTACCGGAAATTAGTGGTTGTGACATTTAAGCGGTAAAAGAAAATTTCTAAAACAAGTAACAGTGAAAGAGTAGCACCATTTTTCGAACATTAAAAGTACGTCAATTACAAAGTACCTATATAACAAAATCAAAATTGAAAATAGATAATAAAAACTGGTAGCAACAGGTTACCGGGAATTAGTAACTGTGACCTTCAGCGGTAAAATTTAAACACGTTAAACATTAAAATAATAAAGACTTGGTAATTAAAGTGACTCTACAACAAAAAAATAGTAATGAAAATAAATCAAAGTAACATCGCGAAAAATTAATACACAGACTAAACTGAAAAGTGAAATATAATAATTCGTTAAAAGTGCTGTGCGTGTGCCTTACTATAATAAAAACTAGACGTCAGCGATAAGCAGCCGTCGAAAAAGGGACACCAGCAACACCTGACTCAAGGCCAACAAGGAGCACCGACCGCAGACAAGCAGAAAAATAAACAGAAGATCAACCATCGCAGATAAGGACATCCCCAAACTACAAGTTTACAACATCAACAACGTAAATAATAGAAATAATTATTAAATAAGTTATTTTATAACATTGTGAAAATTAACTTTAAAAATGGCTCAAAATAATCAAACAGTAGGGGATGGCATCGCGAGCGGCGCAAATACAACACTTTTCAGAACCGCGAATCAGACAAACACATATAATGACCCAAAATCTTTCCTTAAATTCATACCAAATTTTGACGGTACAAAAGAAGGATGTACAACGCGCGCATTTATTAAATGTTGTGAAAGAGCGAGAACGTTCTTACCACAAATGAACGAAGAGAATATAGTTTTTTCACTAATGAGTAAATTTAAAGGAGAATACGCCGCGAGAATAATAGAAGAAGACATTAGAACAATAGATAATTTAATTAAATTTATTCGTTCACATTTTGAAGGTCCACCTATACCATATACTGATAGAATCGTAGAATTTAAATCTGTTCGACAAGCACAACACGAAAGAGTATCAGTATACGGGGAAAGAGTAACAAAAATATTAAGAGAAATAGTAGACGATATAACTCAGTCAGACGCGGACGGTAAAGAAGAAAGAGAAAAAATAGTGACAGAAATTGCTGTAAGCGCATTTATTAAAGGTCTTCGACCACAATATGTTAGACTACTGAAAAAGGTAAAATTTGAAAGATTAGCATTAGCAATAAAAGAGGCAATAGAGGCAGAAACACTCTGTACTGAATTTCCCAATCTAGGAATGGAAGATAATACCGTATCATGTTTTAATGTACAACGCGAACAAAAACAAAATACACGAACACCTCATACAAATAACAAACACTGTAATTATTGTAGTCGAGTAGGACACGAATGGAGTGAATGCAGAGTCAGAAAAAGAGATAATGATTTTAAATACGGAAATACACAAAATACAAGAAACATTAATCAAAAATGGAATAACAATTATAATAATCAAAACAATATGAATACAAATAATAGAAATAATATTCCTCATAATAATAATCAAAACTATAGAAACAATAGAAGCAATAATAATCAATATTCTGATAATAATCGAAGAAATAATTCTAATTATCAAAGTAATAGATTCAATGCCAATAGGAATCAAGGGCAAAATAATCAAAATAATAGTTCTAATCGATATAACATTCAATGCAATTATTGTCATAAATTGGGACATATTGCAACTGAATGTAGAAAACGCATATACGACGAGCAGCAAAGACAGAATAATTTTCCCACAACAGAAAATAATAGATCGGCTGAAGCGCAAGCGGGAAACGAGCAGGGAGCCCCTCGCAACGGCGCGCCGACGGGAAACCCTCAATAAATAAAGCGCCTGAACTTCGTCAAAATAATTCTCAACAAAACAAAATATTAACTGCTAATTGCAATTTTAATTCAATTTCGCCAACTTATAGTTCACCTGCTATTAATATGAAATCAAATCAATTGAAATATCCAATAAATAAATTCTTAGTAGATACAGGTTCACAATTAAACCTAATAAAATTAAACATGATAAAAAACATAAATCAGATTAACGATAATATAACATACGAATTAAAAGGAGTCTCTAAACATGACAAGCCTCGAACATTAGGAAGCATAAGTTTAAATTTAAATGGTTTAAACGGCATATTCCACGTTATACCTGAAGATTTTCCATTAGACTACACAGGTATAATAGGTACTGAATTCATGCACGTAAATAATGGTGAGATTAGCTACGTTAATAGAGAAATTATTTTTGACGGACGAAAATTTCCTCTCGCAAATAATGAAAGAATTACACTACCAGCGAGACAAAAGACGCTCATGTTCATACGAGTCAATAACACACAAGACGAAGAAGGATACCTTCCACGAATACCTTTGGGAGATGGCATATATGCTGGAGAAGCAATCGTGACATGTAAAAATGGAGTAGCGTACTTGTATGCAATTAATACAGGAGATAAAGATGTAAAGGTAGACGTACCCGTAATACCATTGTATCCATTCGATACTAGTGCAGACGAGGACGAAACAAGTAAAAACTCAAACACAGCTGAGCGCAAGATAAGCCTAAGTGCACAGGGCCCAAGTGCACGGGGTAATGACCGCGTTAAAACTGTATTAGAACTTTTACGCCTAGACCATCTGAATATGGAAGAGAGTAAAGCCGTATATAAACTCATTGAGGAATATGCTGACCTTTTTCATATACCTGGAGAATTCTTACGAGCTACAAACGTCACGACCCATTCAATACCAACTAATGACAATGCTCCAATATTTACACGACAATATCGTCATCCTCCATTTCAAAAACCAGAGATTGCAAAACAAATAGATGATTTAATTAGCATGAAAATAATTCAACCATCCATGTCACCGTATAATTCGCCACTTTGGATAGTACCAAAGAAAGATGATTCAAAGGGAAATAAAAGATGGCGTTTGGTAATAGATTATCGTAAACTTAACGAGAAAACCGTAGGTGACGCATATCCATTACCATTAATTACTGACATATTAGACCAATTGGGTGGAGCTAAATATTTCTCTACATTTGATCTTGCTTCTGGATTTCACCAAATAGAGATGCATCCAGACGATAAACATAAAACAGCTTTTACCACACCACATGGACATTATGAATTTAATCGCATGCCATTTGGACTGAAAAATGCACCAGCAACATTTCAACGATTAATGGATGTTGTATTACAAGGTTTACAAGGCGCAGATTTATTCGTATACTTAGATGATATAGTTATTTATGCACGATCTATTGATGAACATGCAGTTAAATTTAAAAAGCTTGCTGAACGATTGAGAAAAGCGAATTTATCTTTACAACCAGATAAATGCGAATTTTTGAGAACAGAAGTTAAATATCTTGGTCATATTATAGGATCAGACGGTGTAAAACCGGATCCACAAAAAATAGAAGCAGTACAAAAATTTCCTGTGCCAAAAACAACAAAGAACGTAAGAGAATTTTTAGGATTAGCAGGATATTATCGTAGATTTATTAAAGACTTCGCAAAAATCGCAAAACCATTAGCGACACTCACGAGTAAAAATGTAATATTTGAATGGACTAGTGAACATCAAGTCGCATTTGAAATATTACGAGATAAATTATGTGAAGCTCCAATATTAATGTATCCTGACTTTAACAAACCATTTAACGTAACCACAGACGCATCAAATTTCGCTTTAGGTGCTGTATTATCACAAGGCAAGGTAGGCGAAGACGCAGTAGTAGCTTATGCATCGCGTACACTTAATAAACATGAAAAAAATTATTCTACAATAGACAGAGAAATGGCAGCAACAGTATTTGCTTTAAAAACATTTAGACCTTATCTCTACGGGAGATCATTCACTTTGTTTACGGATCACAGACCGCTAGTATGGATTAATGCATGGAACGATCCTACTTCGCGTGTAATGAGATGGCGTGAACGATTGAAAGAATTCGATTTTACCGTATGTTATAAAGCCGGAAAGATTAATACCAATGCAGATGCATTATCGCGTAATCCAGTAGAATCTAAAGAATTAAACATAATAAGAGGTTATTATAAATCAAGTGCCTGGGAGAATACGAGTGCCCCAGAGAAAGAATTTCAAATTGTAAAAAATATAACAAATTATCCACTCTCCTCTGAAGCGAGCTGTGAAGATAGCGATGACGAAATGTATCGTAAAAATTATAAATTACTAAAATTGAATAGAAATAAACAAATAAAAACATTAAAGAGACGAAACGTGTTGCCTATAAATGCGGACGACCCTAGAGGAACGCAGGTAGCAACACCCGAGTCAAAGTTAGATAATCCGTCGTCAAGCCTACGGTCTGATCAACCTAGCACAAGTCGACGAGAAATAAATAAATGTAAAAATGAAATTAAACAGATGCCCGAGTATAGCCGGAAGGAAAAAGAAGAATTATTAATGACGAGGAGTTTCGATACAAAGCGTACAATTTCTATCGAGGGAAACACTAACCCCGATAAATTGAATCCACTTTCGACTGAGGAAGAAATAGTGGAAACGCCTTTAAGAATCCCTCACGCGCAGTCATCAAAAAATGTTATATTACCCAAAAAGAAGGTAGAGTTTTTGCTCTCTGAGGATTATCCAGAGAAAGCTGGAAAAGAACCAAGTAAAAATAAAATTTTACAATTTGAAAGCGACAATACAGTGTCAGGAAAAACAAAAGATGAAACAAGTGTATGTATCGACGTATTATCCGGTACACACGCAAACAAACCTCTCAAATATGGATTCGCTACATCCACACCGGTGATAGAACCGAATATTAGGGTACGAGAGAGAGAAAGAAAATCATTAAGCTTACTATCGCCTATACCTCAAAACCAAACAAGTATTGAAATGAAACGAAGGTCATCTCATAACAGAGAAAAATTATTTGATGAAAGAAGAAAAATAACAATTGAAAAAGAAGATATAGTTGAGAAATCAGAAAGCGAAAATGACACACCAATAATTACTTCTCAACCTACAGAAATTATTAGTAGAAGACCACAGCAATTAATAATAACGACGAATAATAATTTAACTAAGAATAAAATTGAAGGAAATGGTTTAACAGTGGAAAACGAAATGTCCACATCATCCGCTACGAGCGACGATAATGAAGAAGAAACTACAAGTGAACGAAAATTAAAAGAAACAAAAGAAACATTAATATTGCCTGAAAAAGAAATAACAAGGAATGAACCTGTATTACGACGTTCTCAACGCACCAGAAAAGTAAATATTAAATGCCCCTGTTGTGTCAACGGAGCGGCACATAAACCTCAAATCACTAGAGTTAGGATACCTAGTAAGAGCGAGAAAGAAAATGTAAATAAGACTCAACCTACGCAACACTCTCACACACCGACAAAGCTAAAACAAATCACAGAAGAGAATGAAGAAAAAACAAATATATCTTTACCAAATGACTTTACTACTGAAAATATAAGCAAGATTTCTAATCACTCAACACACAAAAATTATCCAATATCTCTTAGCGACAATAAAGACACGGGTAATACTACAATAAAAACTAGCCAAAATAAATCATTAGAAAATACTATTAAAAATAATTCTATAGTATCATTGCCACAGAACTCAATAATAATAAACGCAGATGAAAATAACAAGTCAATAAATAAATCATCGGTAACAGGCCAACTTAATCATAGTCAAAATGAAAATAATGTTCCAAAACAAACGATTATAGAACAGGATAACGATGAAAGTATAGAATGTAGTCATTCCACTATAAATATAATAGAGTCACGTGATAACTTAGAGATGAAAAAAGATAATTACATTTGTTTCTTATCAGCAGACGGAACAGTTTCAAGTGAAATAAGTAAACGATTCATAGAAAAGGGATGGTTAAAGAATGTAAATCCTCATACAAAATTTGAAATGGGAGATATTCTAATTAATAAAATAAAAAAGAAATTTATATTTGGATTAGTCGTTCAAGAAGACGATACAAGCGTATTAAAAGAAGAAAACTTCAGTTTAGCTTTTACGAATTTAAAAGAACATATGATTGAATCAAATATCGAGTCAGCTAGTATATCTCAAGGTAGAAGTGATATAAAAGATACAGCATGGATAAAACTTAAAGATATTATGAGAAATATTTTCCATGGTACAAATATTAAAATCACTATTTGCAAGGACAAAATAATTATACCTCAAATCAATGATAGATCAACAATAATAGAAGAATGTCATAGTTCACCAATAGGAGGACATAAAGGAGTCACAAAGACTTATAATAGAATTAGACAAAAATATTTTTGGGAAAATATGAAAAGAGACATTGAAAAATTCATTAAATATTGCGCTAGTTGCCAAAGGAAAAAATTAGTGCGAATAAAAACAAAGCAGCCAATGATACTAACAGACACATCTGGTGAACCATTTGATAAAGTAGCTCTTGATATTGTAGGACCACTCGAAACAACTGTAAATGGTCATAAATATATTCTCACTATGCAAGATGATTTGTCAAAATACTGTTTTGCTGTACCATTAACGCATGCAAATGCTGATGAAATAGCAAGAGGTTTAATTGATGAATTAATATTGAAACATGGATGTCCAAAAGCAATATTAACAGATCAAGGAGCAGCTTTTATAGGCAAAGTAATGAAGAGATTAACAAAAGCATTTAATATTAAACAATTAAAAACAACTGCATTTCACCCTCAAACAAATGGATCATTAGAAAGAAGTCATCAAGTATTGGCAGATTATTTGAAACATTATTTAAAAGATAGAAAAGAATGGGATAAATGGTTAAGTCACGCAATGTTCTCTTATAATACAAGTAAACACGAGGGAACAAGGTTCACACCGTATGAAATTATCCATCAAAGAAAGGCTCTTATGCCATCAGAAATACCACCATTAGATAACGTCAGAACTTATGAAGATTACATGAAAGAAACGTTAAAAAAAGTTAACGAGATTAGAAAAAGCGCTAAAGAAAATCTTGAAACTGCAAAATTTAAATCAAAATTAAATTATGATAAAAAAATAAATCCAGTACAATTTAAAATAGGTCAAAGCGTGTATTTAATTAAAGATCATCGCGCGGGAAAACTCGATGACAATTATAAGGGTCCATATGAAATAACAGATATAATACCTGAGAAAAATGACATAGAAATTCAAGTAGATAAGAAAACTAAACGAATTGTGCATTGCGATAGAGTCAAAATAGCATACTTAAATCTATCAGAAGATGACGAAGAAGATAAATGATAGAATCAAATAAATTTACACCCAAAATATATTGAAGTCAAAATCTAAATCAGACAGTTATAAAATGCAAACCGACGCGAAATATAATACTAATAAGAACATCTATTCATGAATCGCATCCGAATTTCCGACAAATTTGAAACTCACAACACTAATAACAAGTGCGCTAGGTGGAGGAATAACACAAACTGAATTTCTCACCGCGAATAACAAATCTGAAGCTTACATTTTTTTTTCTCAAGAAAAAATTCATGTAGTATGACAAGCGATATGAGTTAATAACGAAAAAATTACAAGTTATTGCGAACGGGGACGTTCGACCATTTTAGGTGGGGAGGCGTGTGTTCCCCAAACATGAATACGTAAATATATACATAATACACACAGATACACACAAAAACCACTTAGTCAAAGAAAAAAAAAAAAAAAAAAAAAAAAATTTTTGAATAGATAAACAAAAAAAATAATAAAATTTTTATAAATGAATAAATACAGTAAAAAAAAAAAAAAAAAAAAAAGAACAATAGAAATTTTTCTTTTCATTAAAATTAAAATAAAAAACGAAGAAAGCCAATGAGAAGAATTGATAATTTTTTTTACATTGAAAAATGAAACATAAACATGGTTGCTCCAACGATGTGTATTACTTTTTGCGTAACGACTATTATAGTATAAAATAGTTACCGTACATTGTGTTAATAATAGTAATAAAAAAAAAAAAATATATATATATATATAAAGTAAGAATGAAAATTTTTTTGTAGTAAATTAAGACTCAATTTCTGAACATTAAAACCGAAATATTGAATAATTATTAAAGAAAACCATTATGATTAAAACTATTTTATAAATTAATTAAATATTTAAAACAATAGCCGAATTAGTCAATAATTATAAATGAACTAAACACTTAAACCATAACGAATAAATAATTAAAAACGAGTATATTACTATTACATATTGACCAAACATTTAACTATATATACTCACTTAAACATATAAATTACTCAAATAAAAAGTTATATATATATAGACGTAATAGGAAATAATGAAAAAATATATACTATAATATTAAAGAAATTTTTATCCAAATTTCGCGTATTTCGAACGAGGACGTTCGAACTTTTTTAGGTGGGGAGGTGTTATATCCCCAGCGTAGGGATATATACATATATATATTACCATATATGTTAAGCATAGAATAATTAGATAATAAGAAATTAAGTTTAAGAAATAAATATTATACTTATATTCATATAAGATACACGTATATATATATATATATATATATAAGTTACAATAACGAGAACTACCGATGATAAAACAGAATACTACTACTACCAGAAAATTAACTTACACCATAATTGCAATATAAAAAGAAATAAATTTATAACATTAAAATTAAAAGAAATATAATATCAAAAATATAAAAATGTATTTTCAACAAAAATGATAACGCATGCATTAGATACGTTTGACAAATAGCTCGACAAATTCCTTCGCTATCCAATAGACAAATAAACCTATGTAAATAAAACAATCATTTTCTCACGCAATTCGAAAAGCAAAAGAAAATTAGATAAAGTCCTCAAATAAAATGATTACGCAAGAAAACGCGTCTTATAAAAAAATCAATAAATAGAATTTCTGAGAAATGAATAAATCCAAAATAAATAGTAAAACACATATGAAGAAAATGGAATTTCTAAAATCAATAGTGCATTTCCGTAGTTGATAAAAATATATATAACACCTGAGTAAATAAGTTTACAATATCGTTCGATTCATTATCGCCTAAAAGGAATTGTATCACAGTTCTTAGAAAAGTTAATGCATCAAAATGCTGGGGGTCGTCCCCAACCAATCACAGAGATGAAAATAGCTGTAAGACGAAGGACCAACCTACATGTAAAATAATAACCAATAGAAACTTATTTTTTTTGAATCAGGAGGTGAAAAACCCTCCCCTAATTAAAACTTATAAAAACCCAAATTAACGCTGAAAAGTCAGTTCTCCGACTAGACCGAAAATGAGAAGTTCTCCGACCAGATCAATCTCGAACAGATCTATTACAATTTTCAACTGACCATTCTCTGATCAAGTATCTTCTGAAAAGTAATTGTTTGATACGCAAGTTTTTAACTAATTAATAAAGTCGCATAGTGCCGAGTTTAAATCGAGTAGAGTACAGTTCCTACTCAGATTATACTCGAGAGCGATAATTATCCGCGACGTTCGCGAGAAAAACTAATGTCTAATAAAGATACAATAAATAACTAAACAAGTCGGAGTTCTCGTTTAAAATTAAATAAGGATAGAATAACTAACAGTAATCAAGTTAATAAATTTTATTTGTCAACTCATCATCGATATTATTATTAAATAAGTAAGCCATTGAACAATTTTGTGAAGTGCAAATAATTAAATAAATAAGTGATTTAAATTTAAATCGTGTTCACAAACATTATTCATTTACCGCCAATCCGAACATCTTCACAATTCCACTAGTTTCCGTTTCGAATCTACATCTCTAGAAACGAACAAATCCCTATAAAATAAATTATTATAGTGAGGTTGGCATCAATTACTCCGGAGCATCGCAGAGATTGGCTCTCAACCAATCTGGAGCAGAGGCGGCCGACCACGAACAACGTAAGTCAACAAGGTAAGCCTCTCTCGACGAAATCGCGCACTCCAGGACGTAACAGTAACACCAGCACACGAATTGAAAATACAGGAAAGTTTAAAAAAATCTTGTGTAAATTCTGTTTTGGCACAACATGCATAAGTAATAATCCCACATATAATGTTACTTCGTTCATAGTAGTTACAAATTCATCATTACTTGATGTACATTTGTTTGAAAAGTGTATTAACATTTGTTCATTGTTTTTTAAACTTCAGAATGGGAAGGCATAATTCAGCTGCAGATAGTGTAAATAACATATCACTCATCTTAAATAACGACAAACTGCTACAGTCCATATTAAACAACCAAAAAAATGATGTGATGACGGAGATCTCAGAGATTGAGTGTTTTCCTTTAGGACGCTGCTGCATGCGGATGTATTCCACTGTGGATGAGGATGTAGTGAGAATTTGTAAGGAAACACAGCAAAGATACAGTGCTTGGGAGAAGGAGAGACAAACATCGATTTACAGGATCAATATGTTACGTACTGTATACGCACTGCAAAATAATACTGCAAAAGCCTAAACCAAAACTAGAATAAGAAGATTAATATTCATATAAATTCAAAAAAATGCAAGTGTTAATACACAGATTATTGTAGGAAAACAGAGGGGAAAGCGTATGGAGAAAAATGTATGGAAGAATATATATGTGTCCGAAATAAATGCAAAAGTGATGATCAACTTCGCCTTCACGTCCAAGCCGTACCCGCTACCGTCAATCAAAGGAGAGCTCCGGAATCGTATATTGCCACAAAAGTAAAGTAACTCTGGAGAATGACCATATTGAGAGCCACGGAAGGCTCGAGAGAGAGAGAGACTAACACATTGGCCGGCGAGTATTGTCCGGAATTCAGTCGAAATATTATTCCAATTGACTGAAAAGTGGGACAATGGAATTTGTAGACAATGGAGAGGGACGTCGAGGCTGAAAACGACACTGCGGATAATTTGCACTTACTTCCGACTTCACCATTCAATCAGCACGTGTGTCAGGTGTGCGTTCATGTGTGCCACGGCAAGACCGCAACCGAAGGATGGAGTCGATAGAGATAGGGAGGTCACCCGGATAAGGAGTGATTATAACATTTGCGAATGTTATGATCGGGCTGATTTGGCAAATTACGACCAAATAGCTAGTGGAATATCGGCAGGGTGAATACCCTAACAGACTACTTCGGAGGTTCCAGCCAGCAGCAGAGCATACAACCACGTGCGGAGTCGACTAGTCAAGTGTGTACAGTGTGTGAATATGCAAGTATGGGTTATGCGAGTGTGAAACATGTTGAGAGTGAATTATGAAGAGTGAGTGTGACAAAACAAATGCGATCGTAATAGTATGAAGTCAAAATCGGGTCTTGTATACCCATCTCGTTACGCCACGCGTATTAGTATAGTCAGTACAGTTGAATAGAGAGAAAATAGAAGAAAAAGAGTAAATTATATAGAAGCAGTAGAGTCAAGAGAAAATATTGTATTCAAATATATTGGTTTGGCCCTTAGAAAAGGTCAAACCAATATCAAAATTATTGTAAACAGTTTTATTATATTATATTTTTCCATTTAAAATCATTTTGGTCATTAAATAAATATTCAAAGTCATTTTCATATCAAATAAATTACTCGCAGTCATAATTATTCATTAACATTATTTGAGCATGCAATATTATTTTCAGATCCTTGAGAATTTCCCCAGGATTCCTTAAGGTTAGTGTAACTGGGGTGGCATCGTTTGTAAAATAGTAAGTTGATGGTAACCCCAGAATAAAGAGTTGAATATCCGGATTCTAGCCATTTTGAGGAAAGGCGACCGTCACAACTTATATATATATAAGTAAGATCAACGAGAACTACGATCGATATTACAGAATCCTATCGAATAATTAGACGATTAAACTCAAATTAATATTTAAATATCTATACACAGTTATGAACATTTAATGAACACTGCAATTAACGTATGAAAAATTAAATAATTCAATCACCCAACTAAAAACTGGAACTGACAAATACCATACGCTATAATAATTAAAAGCAGTATAAAAAAATAAATACCAGGAAATATCGAGAAAAACTAACAGACTCTTACTTAAAATCAGAACTGAAACAAAATATAATACGAATAAATATTCAAACACTATCGCTCTTAGAAATGACAGGAATAAACACTAAACCAAAAATGCACTTTTATAAACTCTAAATAATGCACATACGCTAAACATAAATGTCAAACATTTTAAATAAATATCTTTTTATATATATCTTAATACAGAAACGAAATCTATAAGTTAAACAGAACACTACCTATAAGAACACTTGGCATCAAATACCGAGAAAAGCAATAAAACTGAGGGTACCATTCGGGACATAAATATAAAACAATATACCTCCAAGAAAGTACCCGATGAAATATGAATGACATACACGAATAAAAATTAAAAGTAGATAACTATGATAAATATATATGAAATAAACATTACTTGGACCGTGAGAAACTTTGATTTCTCCTTCCATCTAAACTTTATCATCTAATAGCTGAATTCAAATAGAAAAATCAGTTCTCCGTCAGACATCAAATCGATTAGTTCTCCGACTGAATTAAACTAGGACAGAAGTAATCTCTGAAACATCCACTTGTAAAGAAATGTTCTCCGCTAATCATCAAATCGATTAGCTATCCGAGATTTCTCGAAGTCTAAGTTTTATAATAAATATCGAAATGAATAATTCGCAGTTGATCTATAAAATCAATAAATTTTACTATTCAAATACAAACGGCATATCACGTTTCCGGAACTAAATGAAATCGAGCGAAGTTAAAGTTCTCGCTCAGTAATAAAAACCTGATAGTGACATTGTGCGCGATTTATTTCGCTCAAAATAAGATGAATTGAAGATAATAAACAAACAATGAGTTAATCAATCGGAGTTCTCATTAGATAAGTTCTAATATTATAAACATTATCAAATAGGTAAAAATAGAATTATTTTCAATTAGCCAAATGTTAAGTGACTTGATCTTAATTAGAGTTTCATTCTTGTGTAATTAAGTGAATAAATAATGATATTAAGTTCAAATCTGTGTCACATAAAACATTAATTTTCAACCCGCTAATGTTGCGTCTTAGGTGTTACGTCTTGGAACACGCGAACTATGGAGAGAGGCTTACCTTGATGTTAATTTCTCATTTGTAGTTGCCGCCTCTGCTCCTAGATTGGTTGAGGGCCAATCACTGCGTTGTTCGGAAGTATTTTGGTCGACCTTACTATATTTATTGTTTGTTTTGTTGAATTGTAGGAATTTTATTGTTCTTCGGAAAAGTAGATTCTTTTCAGAAACTAGTGGAATTGTGAAGATGGTCGTTAGCGGGTTGAAAATGAATGTTTTACGTGACACAGATTTGAACTTAATATTATTATTTATTCACTTAATTACACAAGAATGAAACTTTAATTAACGTCAAGTCACTTAACATTTAACTAATTAAAGATAATTCTATTTTTATCTATTTAATAATGTTTATAATACTAGAACTTATCTAATGAGAACTCCGATCGATTAATTTATTGTTTGTTTATTATTTTCAATTCATTTTATTTTAAGCGAAACAAATCGCGCACAATGTCACTCTCGGGTTCGTATTGATGAGCGAGAACTTTAACTTCGCTAAATTTTATTTACCCCGGAAACGTGATATGCCGTTTGTACTTGAATAGTAAAATTTATTGATTTTATAGATCAACTGCGAATTATGTATTATAAAACTTAGACTTCAAGTAATCTTGGATAGCTAATCGATCTGATGATTAGCGGAGAACTTTTCTTTTCGTTGATCGTCGGAGAACTAATCGATTTGATGTCTGACGGAGAACTGATTTTTCTATTTCCATTTAGTTATTAGATGATGAAGTTTTAGATGAAAGGAGAAATCAAAGTTTCTCACGGTCCAAGTAACTTTATCATTGGTTGGTTTTATTTAAACAATTTCCTTTCCTGTTTTATTTTCATTCTATTTGATTCTATTGGTTTTCAAGATGAAGTGGAAGGGATTTTATTTGATATAAGTAATTCTATAAGTGTTATGTTTATCTTATATATAAAAATCTCCTGTCACAGTGTTTGAAACAAATGGACTCCGGAACTACTCAACAGATTTTGATGAAACTTGGCTTATTATGTGTAATTTGGTCCAACTTAAACTATAGGATAGTTTTTATTTCGATTTTCAACAACAATATTTATTAAATACCAAATAAATGTTTGTTATAGGACAATGACTTGCAATTTTTTGTAAGTTCAATAACTTTCTGAGAGATGGCGGTGTGAATTAAGTAATCAGCATAACACTTGGTTATCTGGGTTGGGTAATCCTCCAATAGATGGCGTTGCGTTTTGATTTATTTATGCTGCAATTAATTAGACATCATAAGTGTTTATGTTTACAAACATAACCAAATCATTTAAATTTTTCATTCATTGTCATTTTCAAAATTGCGGTGTATGTTGTGTTTGTTTGCGAATTATTCATATATTTGGCGTCGTATGCAACAGAAGTAGCACTTACAAGTGCATCAGCTGGTTGCACGTTGCGCGCGCCGAAAATTACAATTTCGAACTCGAGCACTAATGAGGGCATCACTTATTGGGCGCCTCTATAATAACAATTATAACACAACGATAAACTTTTCGGCGGTATTGTTCTAGTACTCTCGGGTGACTTTCGACAGACATTACCAGTCATTTCTCGCTCTACTTTTGCCGATGAGATTAATGCATGTTTAAAACAATCGTTTTTATGGCGCAATGTCGAAACACTTCGATTGATCATAAACATGCGAGTACAATTGCAGAATGATCCGTCGGCGCAAGTATTTTTTAAGCAATTGCTGGATATTGGGAACGGTGTAATGGAATAACATCAGGATACACAATACATCAAATTGCCCGATAAATTCTGCACTGTTGTGGACTCAAAAAAAGAACTTATTGAGAATGTGTTTCGGGATATATTAAATAATTACGTACGTCATAATTGGCTCAGTAATCATGCTATTTTGGCAACGAAAAATGTCGATGTCGACGAAATTAACTTTCAGATACAACAGTTGTTGCCAGGTGATTTGATGTCTTTTAAATCAGTAGACACTATTGCAGATGAAAATGTAGCCGTGAATTTTCCAACTGAGTTTTTGAATTCGTTAGATATATTAGGAATGCCACCGCACAATCTTCGATTGAAGATTGGTTCACCGATTATTCTTCTACGTAATTTGAATCCACCAAAATTATGTAACGGTACACGTTTGGTCATCAGAAGAAGAACAGGAAACATTCTTGAGGCAATTATTTTGACGGGAAAGTTTAAAGGAGAGATCATTTTGTTGGCACGTATTCCTATCATACCGTTAGATTATCCAGTAGCATTCAAAAGATTGCAATTTCCGATTCGTTTGGCTTTTGCAATGACCATAAATAAGTCGCAAGGCCAAACAATGTTCATTTGTGGATTGGATTTGGAAAATACGTGTTTCTCTCATGGGCAACTATATGTCGCCTGCTCACGTGTGGGGGGGGGGGGGGGGCAACCTTCAAATTTATTTGTATTAGCAAAAGACAGGCTAACAAAAAATATTGTACATAAATTAGCACTTGGATAAATTTGAACTAGAAATTGTAATGATTCATTTGTTTTTTAAAAATATCCATTTTTATATATTTTCAGGAAGTAGTTTGTAATAAAATATAAATTAAAAATTTAAGTTCGTTTGTCATTAACTTCAATTCTGTGAAATTTTTTACCAATTACTTTTTAATTATTAAATCGATTGAAACGTTTTCATTTTCATAATTGAATATTAATCTGACTACATTAGGAATTTTAGTGCAACATTGATCCGGCGCAATGGAACAGAGTCACAGCAACGCGTGACCGGGTCTGCTAGTTTCATATATATTTATCATAGTTATATACTTCTAATTTTTTATTCGTGTATGTCATCCATATTCGGGTACTTTCTTTGAGGTATATTTATTTCCCGAATGGTACCCTTAGTTTTATTGCTTTTCTTGGTATTTGATGGCTAGTGTTCTCATGGGTAGTGTTCTGTTTAACTTATAGATTTCGTTTCTGTATTAGGATATATATAAAAAGATATTTATTTAAAATGTTTGACATTTATGTTTAGCGCATGTGCATTATTTAGAGTTTATAAAAGTGCATTTTCGGTTTAATGTTTATTTCTGTTATTTCTAAGAGCGATAGTGTTTGAATATTTATTATTTTGTTTGAGCTCTGGTTTCAAGTGAGAGTCTGTTAGTTTTCCTCGATGTTTCCTGATATTCATTTTATACTGCTTTTATTTATTATAGCGTACGGTATATGTCAGTTCAAGTTTTCAGTTGCGTAATTAAATTATTTTATATTTCATACGTTAATTGCCTTGTTCGTTGAATGTTCATTAAATGTGTACAGATATTTAATTATTAATTAATTGAGTTTAATCATCTAATTATTTGATAAGATTCTGTAATATCGATCGTAGTTCTCGTTTGTCTTACTTATATTTATAGGTATAAACGTTATTTCTACCTTCGCTTGAAGTGTAGTTTCTTATAGTCTACTCATTCTATGCTTAAACATATATCCCTATTGGGAATTTACCTAGGGGCGGAGCCTATTCTGAGCAATATTCAATATGGAGGATAGGTCGATGTAAACAAAACAAATAAAGACAACAAATACAGTATACACCCATGCAAGGTTTCGTTTTTTTTCCATTAAAATGTATATTTCCGAGCAAGAAATTTGTCGTTGGGGTGAAACAAATCCTAGCAAACGTAATTACATAGAAGGTAAAAAAATCGCGAGTGCCGGACATATAGTGAAATGTGGGAAACTGAGCGAAACAAATAATAATGACGAGGTTAGGTTTGTTGCATTTTGCATGCAAACATCACAACTGAAGAATAAACCCCATGAAATTAATTGTTCAGTGTCATGTGATGGAAAAATATTATCTATGGTGTGTACTTGCAAAGCCGGCCTTGGGGAAAAGTGCAAGCATATTTTTGGAACGCTTTTTTATTGCACATTGTAAGTAATGTAATGATCATTCTGAAAGCAGTTGACATCAGTCATTTTTACATCTATAAATGTTAACTTGCTTGCAATTGATAAAAAATTGTAAAACACTTTTACAGGATTGATTTAAATACACTGCCAATCTTGTCATGTACTGACGTAAAATGCAGCTGGAAACAAGATCATAAGAGAGTACTGGAAACATACATACCACGACCAGCAGAAGAGCATAGTTGTTTTCGTAAAAAAAAGGAAATTGAGTACATGGTAACACCAGCACAAGAATTGAAAATGCAGGAAATTTTTAAAAATTCTTGTGCACATTCTGCTTTGGCACAACATGCGTAAGTAATAAATCCACAGATGTTACTTTATTCATTTTAGTGACAAATTGATCATTACTTGATGTACATTTATTTGAAAAGTGTATTAACATTTCTTTTTTGTTTTTTAAACTTCAGAATGGGGAGGCATAATCCAGTTGCAGACAGTGTAAATAAAGTATCTCTCGTCGTAAATAACGACAAACTGCTACAGTCCATATCGAACAACCAAACAAATGATCTAATGACGGAGATCTCAGAGATTGAATGTTTCCCTTTAAAACGCTGCTGCATGCAGATGTATTCCACTGTGGATTCCACAATAGTCAGCTGCTCTGAAATGTCGTGAACATATTCTATCATTAGGCTTAGGATTCGGAATATTTGTTACTTTTGTCCACTCAGAATACAGGTCAACTTTTTCAACAATACCAAAGTCATTTGTCACATTCACTTTGCATTTATCACTCGGAGGGAAGCGATGATAACTTAAATCGACATTTTTATTTGATTTACTGTTACAATTAGGAACTGCGCAGTGCAATCTCATTTTCTTGATTTTTCTATGATATTTGTCAATGTCAAAGTCGTCAACATAACCATATTGCCAATATCGTGTTTTTTATGAGACCGCGACTTGTCCTCCATTTTGAATTAGTTCGCCGAAATTCCGCCAGTGCCGCATGACTTAAGTAAATTCCCAATACTGGGGATATAACATAGGAACACGCGATTTCGTCGAGAGAGGCTTACTTTGTTGAATCACGTTGTTCATGGTCGACCGCCTCTGCTCCAGATTGGTTGAGAGCCAACCTCTGTGATGCTCGGAGTAATTGATGCCAACCTTACTATAATAAATTATTTATAGGGAATTGTTTGTTTTCAGAGTTGTAGATTCGAGACGGGAACTAGTGAATTGTGAAGATGTTCTGATTAGCAGTAAGTTGGATGATAAATTTGGAAACACACTTTGAATTTAAATAGTCTATTTATTTATTTAATCACACAATTATAAAAATACAATGTTTAATTCACTTAACGTTTAATTAATTATCAATAACTCCATTATTATTTATTCAGCAATGGTTGTAATATTGCAACTTATTCAATGAGAACTCCGATTGATTAATTTATTTATTATCGTTTTATTTTAATAGTAATTATCTCGCGAAGGTCACGGATGATTTATATTTCTCGAGTATATTCTGGGTAGGAACTGTACTCTACCCGATTTTTAACTCGGCTTTAAATGATTTAATGAATACTTGTTTTGTAACTTGTATTAAAATAATGAATTTCGCAGGATTTTATATAATTGATGATTATCGGAGAACTAGCTGTGCGTCTCCCGGAGAACTGTTCGCTTCCCAATTTTCCAGAGTTTTTATAAGTTTTTAATTAGGGGAGGATTTTCACCTCCCGGTCATACAACTTATTTTCATTGGCTATTATTTTTTAGTAGGTTGTTTTCCGTCTTTCGACTATTTCTATGTATGTGATTGGTTTGGGGGCGACCCCCAGCATTTTGATGCATATTAGCTTTTCTCAGAGTTATGATACAATTATTTTTATTTGATAATGAATCGGTTGACATTCCAATCTCATTTACCCAGGTGTTATGTGCTTCATATCAGTTATGGAATGTTTCATTTGTTATAGAAAAACATTTTCTTCTCATGCATTTCCATAATTTATTTTAGATTTTAGTTATTTCTCAGAAAATTTCATTTATCGATATTATTATATTGCGTATTTTCTACGTAATCGTTTATTTAAGTTTTTTATCTAATTTCTTTGATATTTCCATTGCGTGAGAAAAATGTTTGTTCTATTTACATAGGTTCGTTTGACTAATGGACAATGAAAGGAATTTGTCGAACTATTTGCTGTCTATATCTAACATATGTGTTACATGTTTTATCATATTTTTAGATTGAAAATATATTTATATTTCTGATATTGGTTTTCTTTTATTTTCAATTTATAAATTTATTTCGTTATTATATTGCAATTATAGTTGTCAATTAATTTCCGAGTTATTTATAGAGTTCTGTTCTATCAATCGAAGTAATTATTTATCTTGACTTATATATATCTATACTTTATGTGCATATAAGTATGTTACGTTATTGCTCAAGGTTTATTTTCTTATTAACTAATTATTCTATGCTTAACCCATATAATAATATATCCCTACACTGGGGATATAACACTAACGACCATCTTCACAATTTCACAAGTTTCTGAAAAGAATCTATTTTTCCGAAGAACAATAAAATTCCTACAATTTAACAAAACAAACAATCAATATAGTAAGGTTGATCAAAATACTTTCAATCAACGCAGTGATTAGCCCTCAACCAATCTAGGAGCAGAGGCGGCAACTACAAATGAGAAACCAACATCAAAGTAAGCCTCTCTCCATAGTTCGCGTGTTCCAGGACGTAACATACCAGTAGGTGATTTGGAAATTAAAGGCAGTACAACAACACTACTCTTCAGATCGCTACTTTTCATATGAATTACATGAAAAATCAGAAGTAAGAATTCGGGGAGTGGAGGTGAGAAAGTAGAGTATGTTGATATCAAAGTGATAATATGAGTTTAGACTTGGGCTGCAATCTTGAAAAATAGAGACTTGAAGAGTAGTGTTGTTATACTGCCAAATTAAATTATAAACGGCGCTTCACAATCCCGTCTTCTTCTCTTTTCTATGATATTTCAACATTTCAAAGTCGTATACAATTATATTACTCACATAATCATGTAGCGGCGAATAACGTTTTCCTTATGAGACTATTTTATGCTCCATTATCGATTAGTTCGCCAAAATGCCACCAGTGGCGCAGGACCGAAGTAAAAATCTCAATTGGGATTTTACTTTGGTCATGCGGCACTGGCGGCATTTCGGCGAACTAATCGATAATGGAGGATAAAAAAGTCTCTTAAAGAACATATTGGCAATATGGTTATGTTTACGGCTTTGAAATTTCCAAATATCATAGGAAAATGAAGAAGACGAGATCATACTGCGCAATTCCTAATTGTAAGAGTAAAGCAAGTAAAAATGCCGATTTAAGTTATCATCACTTCCCTCCGAGTGATAAATACAAAGTTAATGTGACAAATTACTTTGGTGATGTTGAATAAGTTGACTTGTATTCTCAGTGAAAAAGAGTAACAAATATTCCGAACCATGGCCCCAATGATCTAGTCTGTTCACGACATTTTACAGCAGCTGACTATTGTGGGAATGGTAAATATGAATGAGGTTATGCTTATACTTGAAAGCATGTTTTCGTGTAATGTTTATCAAAAATTATGGAAGTAAATTTTGTTTGTGCATTTCAGGTGTTCGAAATCAGCGAAGAAAACTATAATGTGATGCAATTCCATCGTTACATCTTCCTATCATCAATAAGGAGAGAAATGAAAGGAATGAAAAGCGACATGCCAGAGTGGAAATGCGAGCTCTTAATGCAGAGATAAAACAGAGATATGAGAACAACGTTCCAGAGCCGATGCAAAAAGACATTGAAATATCTGAGTGTCCAGTCAACAATTGAAGCAGGAGAAGATTTTGAAATGGTGCAGATGGTGATTGAAGGGAATGCTGCAAATATTCTCTTAAAAGTTTCCATGAGTGAAGACGTCGGAGTGCAAGCAACGATTGAAAATGATTCACGAGACGTTGGAGTACAAGTGCAAACTGGTGAACTAGTGTATAAGTTTACTGATTATATAAAAAACGATGCACAACTTAGCACGATGACTGGTATCGAGAATTTTGAAATTTTGACATGCATAGAGAATTTGACATTGGTACTTTACATAAGTAAGAACGATTTAAGAGTGAGAATGAGTTTGAGAGATAAAATTGTCATGACATTTATTAAATTTAAGCAAAATATATCATTTGTTTTTTAAAATGTCCTGCATTTTCAATTTGTGTGCTGGTGTTGCCATATATTACATTTCCTTTTTTTTACAAAAACAACTATGCTCTTTTGATGATCGTGGTATGTATGTTTCCAATACTCTCTTATGATCTTTTTTCCAGCTATATTTTACGTCAGTACATGATAACATTAGCAGTGTATTCAAATCGATCCTGCGGAATTATTTTACAATTTTACATCAATTGCAAGCAAGTTAAGATTCATGTAAAAATTACTGATGTCAGCTGCTTTCAGAATGATCATTACACTACTCACAATGTGCAAATAAAAGCGTTCCAAAAATATGCTTGCACTTTTCCCCAAGACCGGCTTTGCAAGTACACACCATTGATAATATTTTTCCATCACATCATACTGAACAATTAATCTCATGGGGTTTATTCTTCAGATTCGATGTTTGCATGCAAAATACAACAAACCTAACCTCATTATTATTATTTGTTCCGCTCAGTTTCCCACATTAAACTATATGTCCGGCACTCGCGATTTTTTTACCTTCGATGTAATTACGTTTGCTAGGATTTGTTTCACCCCAACGACAAATTTCTTGCTCGGAAATGTACATTTTAATGAAAAAAATGAAACCTTGCATATGGGTGTATTAGATAGTGCTTATTATCCGTCATATTGAATATTCTCTGGAATAGGCTCCGCCCCTAGGTAATTCATTTGTTTCTCTCCTTATTGATGATAAGAAGATGTAACGATGGAATTGCATCACATTTTAGTTTTCTTCGCTGATTTCGAACACCTGAAATGCACAAACAAAATTTACTTCCATAATTTTTGATAAACATTACACGAAAACATGCTTTCAAGTATAAGCATAACCTCATTCATATGTACCATTTCCACAATAGTCAGCTGTTGTAAAATGTCGTGAACAGACTAGATCATTGGGGCCATGGTTCGGAATATTTGTTACTCTTTTTCACTGAGAATACAAGTCAACTTTTTCAACATCACCAAAGTAATTTGTCACATTAACTTTGTATTTATCACTCGGGAGAAGCGATGATAACTTAAATCGGCATTTTCACTTGCTTTACTCTTACAATTAGGAATTGCGCAGTATGATCTCGTCTTCTTCATTTTTCTATGATATTTGGAAATTTCAAAGCCGTAAACATAACCATATTGCCAATATCGTGTTCTTTATGAGACTGTTTTTTATTTTCCATCATCAATTAGTTCGCCGAAATGCCGCCAGTGCCGCATGACCAAAGTAAAATCCCAATAGTATAATTCACGTTATTGGAATCTCAAACGCACATCGCGCGATACATATAGGCTACGTTCCTCTAAGCGTCCACAACGACTACGCTTACGATCGCAGTGTATTGGATAGTCTATTTTATCCACTATATTGAATTTTCCCCAGAATAGGCTCCGCCCCTAGGTAAAATCCCAATAACACAGATTTGGTGAAATACTGAGTGCACTTTGACGTTATTAATTTTTGTCAAAGTCTCTATACTTTCTATCAATAATCTTTGCTTACTTGTACAAAATTTGTCAATGTTTGCTGTTTTTTTAGAGATGATTCGCTCACCCTTTCATTGTGAAAAATCATATGAAATATAGTGTTTCATCGAGAATGACTGAATTATTTCTTGCATATTTGCCTGTAATTTTCGTCAAAGTATATACCAAAAAATATATCGTTTGCTTGTTTTTTTTTTGACTTCACGAGCGTTTTTATCTCGCATAGAAGTCATCATTGTAAATTTTGCGCAGTCAGATGACTCGTTCCAATTGAAAAGGATTATAAATATTATTTAATAAAATTGAAATGAATAGATTATTACAAATGAGATACATTAAGTAGTTCGTAACGTGTGCCTTTTTATTCCAATATTTTGTGGAACAAAAGTAACGATGACTCCTGGTGTGAGTGACGGGCCAAGAAACACAGGTACTCTCCCAAAAAGCAATCGAAGAAATGACAGAAATAGGGAGGTTCTTAGCTCTAATGAGCAACTCATCCGATCTGCATATTATCATGGCAGACCACAGCATTCAAATAACCTGGTACAAGGCTCATTTTTACTTATCTATATTATATTCATTCATAAATTATATTTCATTCGTCAGGGAGGGATAAGTTAAACAACAAATATATACATATATGCTGTAGGTTAATGTTTTTGATGGAGTATTTTATTAAAAGTAATGTTAAAATTATCTTTCAATTAGTTTTCATGTTAAAGAGATAAGAACTGATACGATCTATCAAATATTCGGCAGTACTCATCAGATCTCTACTTTTCACGATTTCAGCCTAAGTCTAAACTTATATTATTACTTTGACATCACTATACTCCCGAATACCTCTACTCTATTTTCCCACCTCCACTCCCCAAATTTTTACTCCTGAATTTTCATGTAATTCCCGTGAAAAGTAGAGATCTGAAGAGTAGTGTTGTTATACTGTCTACTCGATTAGACATTAAATAGCTTTGAAGCCACTGTGGCACAGCATAAACTAAATTTCTAATAATAATCCAGTTAAACCGCGGGAGAGGGGGGGGGGGGGGGGGTGTTCTATTTAAGAATACATATCTGATCGAGACTTCTAAGTCGATTCATTTCGGTGAATGAAACTGAAGCTGTGTGATGATGTGTTATGTATTCCACTCATCCTGAAATTTAATCTTGGTCATACTACAGTACAAAAGTACGAACTATTTTCCTGTGGCAAAAATTAATTTCAACCTATAATAATAATAATATCATCGCTTGTATAGTTAGATTGGCAGCCAGTGAGTGACAGAGAGCCTCAACGCACCACAAAGAATAGTAACACCCGAACTACATCGTCAGCACCTCCTATATCACGCCAAGACTTTACTAATTACGGTATGTATACGTTATAAACATCCGTCAATATTGTATACTTTATCATACTTTGCCTGGCATTTGTTTAGTGATCTACGGTGAAAGTCGACAGCAAAATTATCCCAGTGAAGATTACGCTCAGTGGCAAGATATGGCTCAACCAATTGACTCTTGTGCCCAATCACCTCTTCATGCTCAAGGGGTAAAGCCTATGAATGTCGATCAAATGGTAATTCACAATGAATCTATTGGCAAATGAATTATGAAAACAAAAATATATTCGATTATTTAATTGAAATTCTACAGCCTAATCGACATCAAGTGGAATCACGTTTGAATCAAATTCGTGATTACATTCGAGTTACCTCAACAATGATGGAATCTCTGAGTCAATCAAACGACCCGGTAAGTATACAAATCATCATCCATAACAACATTTAATTTATTTAGTATTTATCATTTTTTCATATTGGTTGTTATTTATGGTTCTCTTTAGCGTGCAAGCACTCAGTACGAAAATTTATCTAGAATGGTAGAGGATCTCTGTGACAGTGAGACGAAACTTGATAAACTCTTGGAAAACTATCGTGGTCTAATATTTGAGGTTATACAAAATTTTCTGTAACATTATGTTTGTTTATAAATATATTGATACTAACAAAAAGCATGGCATTTTAGTCTGATTCTCATTCACCGCAATCTTCCAATCAGCTGAAACGTTTTGCTGAATTGACGAACATTCTTAGTTCTCAGGACCACTTTCTTACTGTCTGTGATCAGAGGGTGGGTTTTTTATAATTGCATGAATAATCCCTTTTAATAAAAAAGAATTGACCGTGTATAACCTATATATTTTTCACATTCTTGAACATTTCACTTTGATTTAATTTCAATAGAATGACGAAAATGGTGTTGAAGAGTCTGTAGAATCGCAATTGCGCAAGAAAATGGAGGCTTCACAACGAAAATTAGCTGAATTGCAGGATCATCAAGCAAATTTAGTAGGAATGCAATTACGTGTGCGAGAACGCCTCAACGAGGCACGACAAGCTCAACAGGCATTACTGCTGCAGGAAAATCATGTATCGAATGCTTCTAGTTCTTCACCGGGATGGGACGACGAAACTCGTTCTCAACAACAATTGCCAAATGATACTGGAGTATTGGAATCAGGAACTAGTGCATTGAAAGGAAAACTAGCCACGCTTCAGAATAAGAGAAAACAGATGGATTCTCTCGTAGCTGAATTCCAAGCAGTTGAGATGTCAGAAAGAGCCAGTAATGTAAGTGATTTGGATTATTCTAAAATTTCAGGATATATTAGTATTAGAAAAGTTCTTTCAATTTGATTGAGTTCAATTTTTTTCTAATACTTTAAGAGCTCCGACAATTCGAGATATGCTGAACGAGATAAGGTTGTTGAACTTGAGACCTTAAAACAACAATTGACACATTTGAAAGGGCTCATGGAGGAAGCTACACGCGTGAGAGATAGTTTTAATCCAACGTTAGAACAAACGGAAACAACGCCTCATACAAGTCAAGCTTGTTATGAGAATAATGAAGTTTCTGAGGAGGAAGTTTGTGCAATAGCTTCGAGGAATTCACTCGATTATAGTGTTGATGCTGGTGAAGTTTATTCAAAATTTAACAATTCAACTGAACGTTTAACTGTTGATCAAATTCAGGTATTTATAATACCCAATTATTTATTATGAAGTTTATTAAATGATTAATATTTGAGATAAAACGTAAATTAAATTATGTTAAAGGCCGTTACGCGAGAAATGAAAGAACAACAGACGTTACTACAATCTGCACGAGCTGAATTGCAGCGATTAAAAAATTCATCGGATCAATCAGCATCACTGATCTCGGCACCAATACTCACATCACAAGTTTCAACACCACCTTCATTTCTAGGAATTCCTGGTGGCGAAAAGAAATCCAGTAACAATATTAATGTCAATGGTGAGAATGCTTATGGTAAAGTGCGAGAACTGGAAGACTTAGCACGAAAAAATCACTCTCAACTATCGAGTGTGAATCGGAATAGTGGTAGCATAGATTGGGGTAGTAGACGAGGGTCGAACTCACATCCAAGTCATTTTAGTACGTCTGCGAATGTATGGCCATTATCTCATGCTGTTGGTTAGTGATTTTATTTTAATTTCATTACAAACATAATTTATTCTACAGTACAACAACGCTACTCTTCAGATCTCTACTTTTCATGTGAATTACATGAAAAATCAAAAGTAGAAATTTGGGGAGTGGAGGTGAGAAAGTAGAGTAGAGGTATTCGGGAGTATGTTGATTTCAAAGTGATAATATGAGTTTAGACTTAGGCTGGAATCTTGAAAAGTAGAGATCTGAAGAGTAGTGTTGTTATACAGCCAATTTTTTCCAAAATGTGTCATTAAGTGAATAATTGATTTTTTGTTAGCTGGCATTTCCAATGAGCAAAATGTAGATGGAATATCAACTGCGGAAAATTTAGTGGACATTGGCCCACAAATTACCACAGTTGAAAGTGGCATTGGCAATAATTGGTGGAATGTTCCAACAGCACTGCCTATGGCTCCGCCATCGAATGGTAACAATAACGACATTAACTCAGCGACAAGTCCATAGGACTTTTGAAAATATACAAATTTTTATGGGCGTAGAATAGAATCCTTGCGCACAAGACATTGGGTCATTATTTCGTTGTTTTTCTTTATAAATCTTCATTTTTATCTAGCATCTACATGAATTGTTTAGTAGGTCATACCGGATCAATCGAATATTATCGTCAATTGCTAATGGGTTCACAAGCCCAACAATTACAAATGATGAGTACGACAATGCAACAATGCTGTCAGCTGTTGTGGTCACAACAACGCGAACTACAAGCAATGAGAGCCGCAATAACTCAATTGCAGCAATACTTTCGACAAATGAGAATTCAACCACGTATTACACGCAATGAAAATGAAGGTTATTCAAATTTAACTCGATCTACTCATCATCTGGGTAACACTCTTGATGCATCTTTACCACCTAGTTCATCACTGCCAAATCTAGTATCATTGCCGACTGCATCGTCAACTATTCCGCATCCTACAATCACTGCATGTGCAAACTCTCAACATCACAATAATCAACAGCTGAATAATCAAGTGCCACCGGGAAATCGTGCCAATAATTATTGGGACAATTTCAGAAGGTAAAAAACAATCATTAATACGAGTATTAGAAAACTTCATGATAGAAAATTTACATTTTATTATAATAATATGTCTGATGCCAAGCACAAACCATAAAATTTTGATTATTCATCAATCACCACATCATTTATGTAACATATATCGCAGCATTCGTTATTCAATGTACTTATGACATTGTAAGCAATAAAACAGTCAGGGTATGTGTGTATATTCTTGCATTTTTTCGCGGCTATTTTCAGTGGGCAGTACAACAACACTACTCTTCAAATCTCTACTTTTCACGATTTTAGCCTAAATCTAAACTCATATTATTACTTTACCATCACTATACTCCTGAATATCTGTACTTTATTTTCCCATCTCCACTCCCCGAATTCTTACTTCTGATTTTTCATGTAATTCGCGTGAAAAGTAGATCTGAAGAGTAATGTTGTTGTACTGCCTTTTCAATGATACACCCCTAGCAATCAATTGTTTCGTTCAGTATGCTGTACTCGTTCAAATGCAGGCTCGGTTATTGACTTCTATGATCAATATGGAATTGTTAATAAACTGTGATGTTGGTAGGTAAAAAATACATATAGGTACGTAGACGGGTCTGAAAGCAGTTAACAAAGTCCATATTTGTTCATTATAGATAAATTACACCAAATACATTTGCGAAAATTATCGCTTTCTACACTAACATTAAAAACCATTCATTGAAGTCTGCGTAAATTTGTTGGTTCTTTTATGATAACTCTGATCTAAATAGTACACACTATTCACTATTGATTAAAAGTATAATTACTCGATATCATTAAGCATGATTTTTCATTATTATTAAAAATATTGGCATCGTGTGATGTGTTTTCGTGTTTTGTATTTGCTTTTCCAGCTATTCTAGGCAAAACCTATTATCAGAGAATCCGAAATCTGTACCCGATTCTCAGCCAGCTCCATCTAGTAATTCAAGTCTATCAACTAACACTGCTTCAGTCAGTGCTCGTGCACCCCTAGTGTAAGTTTTCTAAAGAATTATAATTAATCTCAAAAATAATTAATTTACTTGTTACTTAAAATTAATTTCAAGAAGAGACAAACGAAATCGCGAACATGGCACTACCGATAATTTATCTCTACCATCTGTCTCAAGTTCAGATGCACAATATTCACTCAATCTGCAACTTCCATCGTCAAATCTGCAGATGCAAGATCGCGAAATTCCAGCTGCGCGAAATAATATATTATCAAATGAACCCACGCAGTCGCAGCAAGTTGAAAATTTTTGGGAAGAAGCACACTCATCTTTTCGGTTAGTTCCAGAAAGCAGTGAAGACATATATTCATTTCGATACTTGAGGTACAATAAACTAAATATTCACATAATTAAATTAAATTTTTATGTGCTACAATAAGAGATTTACCACAAATTTTGAATTTTATTAAAGTGGTGAAATGCGAGACATTCTTCTCTCACTAATTGCAGTAAATAGAAGGCAACCAGATTATTTAGTGGTGATTCTCAAAGAAATAAAAGCCATTAGTGAAGATCAAAGACTTCGTCCAAGACTTTTACGATCATTGCGTGCTCTCTATGATACGCAGTCACCAAATAATCCAATGGTGAATGTTCTATACATTTATCTTATCTTTATATACTGTATTTCGTAAATCATAATGCGTCCCATACATAAAGAAAAATATGATTGATTTGTTCAGAATGAGACAATTTGTCAAACAGCAAGCGAAAGTTGTCAATCAAGTGACGACGATTCGGAAATTGCTGTCAAAGCAAGTCCATTATTGAATACTAATCCAGATCAATCGTTGAAAACGGAATTTGTAGTACCAACTCACTCGATAATGCAAGGACCTCAAAGTATGCCTGCTCTTCTTGTTGACCATTTTGAATTCGAGGTTCGGACGCATTATTAAATCATTTTCGTAACATTAATTATTCCATTGATGTTTACCATATTTATGTAACAAATATTTTTCTTATTTTAACAGGGCGTAGCACAACTTGATCATCATCCTGGTACGCTTGGAGTATCTGTTACGCCTGGATATAATGAAGATTTGGCAGAAGCAGATCAATCGCGTTCTGACGCATCGAATAATCAGCAGGTAATATATGAAAATTTTGGCCACCCTTGAAATAAATAAGAAATTATCATTATCAATATATTAATAATATCCTTTCGTTTAGATTTTATTGAATGATGGTAGTGGTGTTATAGGAGATAACAATGAAGTACTCGCATTTGTGCATCATAATGATGCGTCATTAGAAGTGAATTGTGAAAATACAAACGGTGAAAACAGAAACGATGATGAGGCAATGATGGACAGCTCCATATTAGATAGAATTCCTACGAGACTTTTTCATCATTAACTGAATAATTATAACGATATCGGAGTATATAAATTTTATTGCGTTCATTGTCATTAGTTCGATATAATACACGGTGGTTGTATTTCAGAAATATATGTGCATAAACTTAAATATGATACTGACAGCTATAATTCAATTCTTCTAATTTATTCAAAAGTTGGAAAAAAATTTACAATTTCAATAATGTTACTGTATTTTCTGTGGTTGACAATTTTAAAAGAAACATCATGTAAGGGTGTAAGAGTGAGAGCAAGAGTGTTATTAAAGTAATTTTCAATAGAAAAGTAGATATTTATTTCACACAGACACCACAGTCTTCATACCCAATTTTTTCATATTAACTTAACAAATAAATGCGTAACAAACAAGATACTTTGATATCTGATATAAATAATAATTAAAGTTTTATGAATAAATATAAATCAAATAATTAAAATTCACTTTCGATGACGCCACTGCATTGTAATTGATGACGCTCATGGTGATAAATCGAGCAGCCATGAGTTTGCAACAACATTTTTTCATAATCTAAAGAATTGATGCTCGTAATAGAGTATCTTGGTACTTCGCGATTGACCTCTCGATACTTATCGTTCATCAATGAATAACTAATGCAGTTACATGCTGCTAAGTGAATAGCACAGTCACTGACAACGCATTTGTATGTCTTCAAAGAACTAGTTATGTCGGAAACTAAGCATAATGATGATGGCTCATTAAGCACCGTGGTCGATCCAAATTTCGTTGTACTCCCTGCACCGTGGATAACTTGGCTGTTACCACCGTCTCTGAAAAGAAATCCGTTTACTTATAATCGCAATTGTTAAAATATACTCGTATATTCGCATGCTTTTAAACATAACAATTTTTAATAGGTTGTATCATTCTTTATATTAACAAAACATGATATATATATATATTTCAGTAGCATATTCCAACTACACCCTGTTACTGCTACATCTGGAGAAATCTGTAGCAACATACAATTAAATACTACAAATAATCTCTCTCTCTCTCTCTCTTTTCCTGTCTCTACATCGAATTATCATATGTATTAACCCAAACGCATATAGAACACTCGTTCTTACCAAAGATATCTTTTGTTAACTTGTATTCTTTACTTTAATGTCTTCACTTTGCTTTTTTTATTTACATTTTGTTACTACACTATGACATGTTTGTAACCAATGTATACAATGTATTATTCGCCTACTCTTGTACTTTTGCCCCATAGCATTGCTAGGGCCCGAAATGAATAAATAAATCAATTAATCTCTCTCTCTCTTTCTCTCTCACATTTTATTTTGAAGCATAATTATGTATTCTAAACTATGCAATATTTGCCCCAATAGCGTTTACTAGGGCATAATAAATACAATCCATCAATCAATCAATCAATCTGTGCATTTCCCTCACTAATTATGTCTGCTTTACCGTGTTACATATTTCGTAACGGATTTACCAGCTTGCTTTCCTAGCTACAGCGTACGCGAGGAAGTTCCACCTCAAACAATTCTGTATCTACATTATACATGCATTCAAATTTTCATATAAGTGTATTTGTATCCGAAAAAATCCTCATCTAAAAGTTCAATCCTAGAACTTCTGAATTGAGCAGATATTAGCAGTATTGATGAAGAAAATATGATTTACTAATGGAGTTTCGAAATTGTAAACCAAAAGTTTTTGTAAATTACCCCTTTGTCTGTGTGGGCGCATATATGCGCCTGGCGGAAGCTATCGATGTATGCTATGAATGCAAATGTGTGCTTGACAAAAGCTATCAATGTAGACTACGGATTCAAATGCACACCCGATGATAGCTTTGGTTGGTTGTTATGGAAAAAGTATTTAGTCCTCAGCGGAAGCATCTGTTGGTCGCATGTCTTTCACGCGAAGTGCTTCAACTTAAAACAGTTCGCAGTTAAAAATGTTGAAGAAATGAATGGATCGAAGAAGCAAGGTTTTAGACTCTGCATTACGAGCTTCCGTTGCGATTCGAGCCGAGTACATGTTTGTAGTATGAGTTGTCAATTTATTTACTGAATTATTCATTGAAATAAATATTAAGCGACGCACTTTGCATTACTGGGGCGAAGATTTTTATGATTTGATTGTTAGGCTGCCTAACTCAAGAAATTTATTCCATATTTCTTTTTTTTATATCAATCTAGCGTCTAAATTTAGTAGTTTAGTACAGTTTCAGTGTAATGTGAAATGTGAAAAGAAAAATCAAATTTAAACATGCTTTAAATATGCTTCAAATAAAACCTTGAAATATCACAACAAAAATAGTTTCGATGTGAAAAAACAAAGTACCGAGTATATGCCCGTTTGGATTTATCCCCTCTTCAAAAATACTATTATTGTAACTTCGAGGTGAAAAATTTGAAACTATAATATATACGATCAAATATATGATTTTCTAGTATAGAAGTCAAATTTACTTTGCAGCATTCATTGAGGTGCTTCGGGACTAGGTATCGATCTATAAATTTTTCTGTGAATTTCCAATAAACCATGCTTATATTCTTGATACTTCCGAAAAATTTCAATTCATTTTATCAAAGATTTCACTCATATTTTTTTTGGATTGGAATTGATGTGATGGTGAATTTGGGAGCGATAGCTGTCGACAAAAGTTGTACTCCCATACCCCCCTTAAATTTTAGCAATAATAAAATGTATCATAGCATAATTCTGCCAAGTAAATTTTTTTTCTGTATATACTCTAATGCTATGACTTAATCATACATATAATATATTCTCAAACCTTTTTATATAGATGTTACAACAGTATTTTAAAGACGGAGATTTATCCTGAAAATGTACAAATATTCCTCAATATAGTTAAACATATCGAAATTCAGTTGTATTTAAATATAGACTTTTCCGGATGCAAATATTCCGATACTGTAATAACAGAGTATAGCAATTGTGACCAGTCGGGTCTTTAAAACATTATCCTGTTTAATAAATACTAATATTGTATTGTCATTGAAGCCCACTATTTCAGATTACGAATCTGAAATTTGCCAAGCAACTATAAAACTTAATGAGAATTAATAGTATTTTTTGAACATGATAATTAAAAATACTATTGGATTGTACATTAATCAAATATTAATATATAATTAGTACGTACCAATGAATATATTTAAAAGCAAAAAAAATAACATGAAGCAAAGTTGAAAAAGCAAAATGATATATTGAAAGATTTTTTAAATAAACAAGCGAATACTGATCATAAAACAGAACGGCTTTACAATCTGACTATGTACAACCAAAAATCCTAAAGGTCGTTGACTGTAAGGCCGTATATGTTTATCTTGATTTTTCGTTAAAATCGTGATTCTCAAAACCACGTGGAATAATTTCGTGCGTCCATAGCTTATCAGTAAGTTAAAGCGAATTCTTTCCTACCTTGTCGTGATTTTTTGATCTGCCCGATTCCATGGTCAGGCAAAAACACTGGGTCATCATAGTTGTTGCGTTTTCGACTTTCACGTTGACTTATCGTCACGTTATTATTGTTGTTCATAATCATTTGGTCGAATAAATGGACGCCGCCATTACCGTTAACGAGACGTCTCATGGTCTTTGAAATCACGCAATGATTATTCTGGCAGTGATGCATTTCTTCAAAATACGTCTTCTCATCACCATCAGTTTCCATAGCCGATGGCTTATTATAGTCGTAATGTTGTTCATTGTATTGATGGCAATGTGATGATGTTCCAAGGCTGATACCGTGACTGTGTGTCTGCTGTGTCATGCGAATATTCTCCTGATCATGAATTTCTAGCTCATCATGATGAAGCTTCTGTTGATTATTATTCAATTGTACTTGTTGACAATTACTTCGATGTTTAACACGTTCATGGACCGGCGGAACATAACCGTAATAACCATTTGAAGATATGTAAGATGGCACTATCCTCATATTATAAATCATCGTAGCTTCACTTACCACTACCATTGTATTTACTATTAATTACTGTTATGGTGCTGATATAATAGTGATGAATTAATTGTGGCGAAATAATAGGAAACAAGTATAGTTGTGAAAATGGATCAGTAATTAAGAAAGATAATAACAGTCCTCTGGCGACTGGCACTCTATCTGGCAGTGATTCAGTGATGTGATTGTGGCGGAATCTCCAAACACGTCGACACAACAAATGGTACCTCAAGGAGGCCACGAGCGGCGCCATAAACGCAAGCAGCATATCTACACAACCACGAGTAGAATAGACGAAGGAGTTCGTTCTTTTTCGATCGCCAGCCAGCGTCGTATACACTGTGATGTGGCGGCCTGCCACACACGAATAGATTAAGTTATAAGTAGTGTGAAACGTTATCATAATAATTAAAAGTATATATAAGTGTGATTGTAGTATGTACAGTGTAAAGGTGAGAGAGAGCGGTGGGAGCAGTGACCACGAGGAGGCACGGAGAGTGCCGAACTTCGAGGCAGCGAGACACGTGCATATTATTAATTGAAGACGAAAATTTTAGATTAATTGGAAAGGGTAGTAAGGCGAACGCCGACCGAGTAAGAGGTGTGGAAGGACGGCCATGGTGGGCGCCGTGACCACAAGGCGTGGAGAAATAAAGAGAAAGTTGGGTGGCAAAAAAGTATCCGGTGTGTTGGCACAAAAAAGGAGTCAAGCGATGGTCCAATAGTACCAGGCTATTGGAGCCAAGAAGAGGAGAGATAGATGGTCCGGTCCCCCATGAAGAAAAGAGTATGTAAACCATGGTCGAGGTCATGGGATAACGAGTAATGGAGATGAAAGTAGCTGCTGCTGTGCACGAGATTCCAGAAAAGTGTGAATCCAGACAGTGAAAAAAATGTATCCGGAAGAATAGTTATCGGGACAATGATAACGGGAAGAGATAATGGGTGACAGAGTTTGTTCGCGAAAATAATTGTCGGTGAATAATTAATTAATGTTGTGTGGAAAAGTATGCAGTATGGATTGAGTAAATCAATTGAGTACATGTCCGGTTTAACTATTATGGAAATTGTTCATTCGATGTGATAAGTATGAAAGTGTTAATTCGAATTAAAATAATAAACCCCTCCGGAAAAAATGTCCCCTCAAATTAACACTCGAATATTCGAATGAATATAACGATAATAATAAGTAATGAATAGTGTGTTAAATTGCGTGATGAATATATTGTGTGGAATGTATGAGAGAAAAGTAATATTATAAGATGACAATAATAAGGAATGTGTGTTAAATTGTGTGAAAAGTATGTAAATAATAAGGAATATATAGAGTGGTAAATAGAGAGATAGATACGTTGAGTAAAATGGATGAGTGAGAAAGATATTTGTTGTGAATAGGAATGTATTGTCGCACTACCGTAGACCCGTCAATAGTCACGGCCAAAATTATAAGAGTATTATTTGATTATTTTGATTAATTGATAAAAGTCGAAAAGAAAGACGAATTATACTTTTCATTATATTATTTTTCATTATTATTATATTTCTCATCCGGTTTTTTTTATTATTATAATTAATAAATATCGTTATTATTTTGTTTAAAACTATTTATGGTGAAAACTGATTATTTGGTACTTTTTGTTTTAAAAGGTTTCCCCGATAACCTTTAAGTCATTTTCAGGCAATCGGGGTGGCATCCCTTGTAACCGAGGACAACGATAGCGGTGGCTAAATTTTTAGGGGTAAAATTTGGCGCCGTTACAACACACATATACTCTCCACAGCTGTGGCAACACTTGTTTCACATATACACACGTGCAATACAAAAATTCAAACACATCACAAATTATATATATATTTCTTATTAAATAAATATTAGCTGAATCATACTCGCAATTTCTCCTTCTTGCATAATACATATAATCAATTCGCTAAATGATCAGTGATGGAGCATTGGTGACGCATGCGTACTGGAGCTCTTTCGCAGGGCTACACCATTTTTCTACTTCTCAATTTTCTACTTTTCGGATATTGCAATTATATTCATTAGGTTGGAACACCTACCTACCTCAGCTTAAATTATCAGTTCGTAGTATCTGCCACCTCAAAATTGAGGCCGCCATATCCGAAAAGTAGAGAATTGAGAAGTAGAAAAATGGTGTAGCCCTTTCGCAGCCTCGTATGTATATGGGATTTTACCTAGGGGCGGAGTCTATTCTGAGCAATATTCAATATGGCGGATAAGTCGAAAAATAAACAAAACAAATACAGTATACACCCATGCAAGGTTTCGTTTTTTTTCCATTAAAATGTATATTTACGAGCAAGAAATTTGTCGTTGGGGTCAAATAAATCCTAGCAAACGTAATTATATAGAAGATAAAAAAATTGTGAGTGCCGGACATATAGTGAAATGTGGAAAACTGAGCGAAATAAATAATAATGACGAGGTTAGGTTTGTTGCATTTTGCATGCAAACATCACATCTGAAGAATAAACCCCATGAAATTAATTGTTCAGTGTCATGTGATGGAAAAATATTATCTATGGTGTGTACTTGCAAAGCCGGCCTTGGGAAAAAGTGCAAGCATATTTTTGGAACGCTTTTTTATTGCACATTGTAAATAATGTAATGATCATTCTGAAAGCAGTTGACATCAGTCATTTTTACATGAATCTTAACTTGCTTGCAATTGATGTAAAATTGTAAAACACTTTTCCAGGATTAATTTAAATACATTGCCAATGTTCTCATGTACTGACGTAAAATGCAGCTGGAAACAAGATCATAAGAGAGTACTGGAAACATACATACCACGACCAATAGAAGAGCATAGTTGTTTCCGTAAAAAAAAAGGAAATTGAATACATGGTAACGCCAGCACAAAAATTGAGAATGCAGGAAATTTTTAAAAATTCTTGTGTACATTCTGCTTTGGCACAACATGCGTGAGTAATAAATCCATATATGCTACTTTATTCATAGTAGTTACAAATTGATAATTACTTGATGTACATTATTTGAAAAGTGTATTAACATTTGTTTTTCGTTTTTGGAACTTCAGAATGGGGAGGCATCATCCAATTGCAGATAGTGTAGATAAAGTATCTCTCGTCTTAAATAACAACAAACTGCTACAGTCCATATCAAACAACCAAACAAATGATCTAATGACGGAGATCTCAGAGATTGAGTGTTTCCCTTTGAAACGCTGCTGCATGCAGATGTATTCCACTGTGGATGGGGATGTTGTGAGAATTTGTAAGGAAACACAGCAAAGATACAGTGCTTGGGAGAAGGAGAGACAACATCGATTTACAGGATTAACATGTTACGGACTGTATACGCACTGCAAAAGCCTAAACCAAAACTGGAATAAGAAGGTTAATAATCATATGAATCCAAAAAAATTTAAGTGTAAATACACAGATTATGGTAAGAAAACAGAGAGGGAAGCGCGTCTTTTTTTTAGCGAACTAAGCGGAAAAACTGTTATTGAAACCGGATTGATAGTTTCAAAATATAACCCTGGGCTAGCCATTTCACCAGATGGTGTTATATTTAAAGACGATGTACCAGTAGGTGTTTTGGAAATTAAATGTCCTTGGAAAGGCGCCTCGATGACAGTTACGAAAGCTATAAAATTTTAATTTGGCAAATGTTTGGAAATCGTTAATGGAGAGTATACTTCGAAAGAAAAACATAGTTACTATGGTCAAGTCCAATTATATATGAGAGTGTTGGATGTGCCTGAAGTTTTTCTGTTGTTTATGCCTCTTTCGATGAAAGTATGTTAGTCGTGAATGTTACATTTTATGAAAAGTTTGTTGGATTAATGTTACCATCGCTGAAACCATTATATCTTTCTGTCTTCATTCCAAAGATATGCTGTGATAAAATTGACGATAAGGAAGACAATGGAGAAAAATGTTAATGAAATATGCCAAAAAGAAATGTTTGAGCATGTGATATTTCGTGTGATAAACAAAAAAAATTAGCATAACGTTTTGAAAAAAAAAAAAAAACAAATAATTATTAACAGTATTTGTGTATTTGTTTAAGATATGAATTTAAGTAATATATAGAAGTGTATATATCTATACCAATTGTACGTCAATTCTCGTTATAAGGCATCCTTCAAAAAGAAAAAATATTTTACTAATGGATCTACATAAAATTACAACCATACCATATATATTTTGTTGAAAGAATTTCATTCTATATAAATAAATAAAGAATAATACATTTTGATGCAAATTTTTTTGATTTCAGTACAACTGCCCTTGCAGAAATTACATGTTTAAGAATTTTTCATTGCTTATCAATGGATCACTTAAATTAACAGTGGTGCAGATAACTGTGAAGATTTCTTTTAAAAATGGGGCAAGATTATGAGGCAAAAAATCGCTGAGTAATTAAAAATTTTTTATTCGTTGATTAGAACGTTCAATGTGTTCTCGGGCTTTTGCGATTTTGGCAGTGAAAATAGCATCAGATTTTCCAAACTGTTCTTTACCCGTCAAAAATGGTGGTCTTCTGCATTTCTATTTATTTAATGCACAAATCTCATCTATTAGAAAACCATCGACGAGCATAATACCATCACTAGGTTCTAATAAGTTGACAATATCACTTTGCTCAAAAATTAATTTAACAGATACACAACCCCCATACGGTTTGCTAATATATGATATGTTACCTGCAGAAGAAACACCTGTCATAAATTTCACTGTGTTTGAAATTTTATAATGCGAATCTGTAACTATATAGCTTACAACATGATTTGGAGGGATTTTGAATAAAAATTTCTGTGCAATCTAAGACTATTCGAACATTTGTAAAATTGGAAAAGCACAATGGAATATTTTTCGATATTACCTGTCTTGACGGCTATTGTATTGCAGGTTTCATACAAGAACAAAGCAAAACGATGGTTTCTTGAAAAATTATCGCACAATGTTTGGATGTGTAACAGTTGAACATGATCGATAAGCAAGAGTATGATATATTTTGCTTCAGTTTCATAAATGTCATGACTATTTTATCTCTCAAACTCATTCTCACTGTCAAAGCACTTTTGCTTTTGTAAAGTACCGATGTCAAATTCTCTATGCATGTCGGAATTCCAAAATTCTCGATACCAGTCATCGTGCTTAGTTGTACATCGTTTTTTTATAAAATCAGTAAACTTATACAGTAATTCACCACTTTGCACTTGTACTTCAACGTCTCGTGAATCATTTTCAAACGTTGCTTGCACTCCGACGTTTTCACTCATGGAATCTTTTGGAAGAATATTTGCAGCGTTCCCTTCAATCACTATCTGCACGATTTCAAAATCTTCTCCTGCTTCAGTTGTTGACTGGACACTCTCAGATACTCAAATGCCCTTCTCCATCGGCTCTGTAACGTTGTTCTCTTATCTCTGTTTTGTCTCCGCATTAAGAGCTGCTTCTCCTGCTTCAGTTGTTGATTAGACACTCTCAGATACTTCAATATCCTTCTCCATCGGCTCTCGAACGTTGTTCTCATATCTCTGTTTTGTCTCCGCATAAATAGCTCCCATTTTCACCTTGTCACGTCGTTTTTCATTTGTTTCATGTCTCTCCTTATTGATGATGGGAAGATGTAACGATGGAATTGCACCACATTTTAGTCTTCTTCGCTGATCTCGAACACCTGAAATGCATAAAAAAAAATTACTTGCATAAATTCAATCAAGAGACACGGTATAGGGATCGTGCATGTAGACCTTTACGCCAACTAGTGGTAAACGTCTCAAGTAGTTGGCATCGTTTATTAAATTTTTACACATGATTTATTTTTTAATAATTAATATTAAAATTAATTGATATTATTTTAATTATGTCAGCTTCAAGAAAGAATTGCTGTATCCGTGGGTGTAATAATACATTACGTCAAAAACGTAGAGTTGATGTGAAAGTGAAATTTTATAAATTCCCAGATAGCATGTTTGGAGCCGCATGGAAATAGCAAAACGTAAACAGTGGGTAAAAGCAGTAAAAAATTATATGTAAGTTCTATATTAATCAAAAATTTATTACAAAATTAAAGTAAAGGTTCAGATCAAACTCGGGTATATAAAAAACTATAATTTTGATAGTCAAGTTCTTATATTTATGATATTTATTGAATAATAACAACTTAACTTATTAATTTGTTTTGTTTTCAGAGAAAATCCAAAAGACTGGGCACCAAATAAAAATACAAGAATATGTAGTTCTCATTTTATCAACAATAAAAAAATCAGAACATCCGTTACATCCGTCTTATGTTCCTTCTATTTTTCCTGGAAGCGAAAATATTAAAAAAAAATATAGAATCCTTGGGACGTTTCGAGCGAGTCAAAATCGTGAATTATTAAAAGTTGCGAATATTAAGAAATCTTTTGTGAGTGATGAAACCGATATTTGATAAATATCACCAATTCAATTAATGCAGTAATAATGGAGCAAGGTGATAATGTGCATGTCAATAGTATTGAACAGAATCAGACTGATGCTGGTGTTAAAAGGTGTTATTTCTTAACCTGTACAACGAAGCATAAGTTGTCAAACGGAGACAATTGTAGATGAAACGTACGAAGATTTAACATATTTTTTTTTGTAATCTGGACTATCATGACGGTATAAGCACTGCAGCAGTACAGATAAATATTCCAAAGAAGAAAACAGAAGATAAGAATTGCGAAGCAAATATATCAATTTCAAAGGATATCCGAGACTCAAGTTGTGATCCAATAAATGTGGATCTCACAAAATCTTGTCAAGGCTTCCATGGACTATCTTCAATTACTACTGACGAAGTTATGAGCAGTTTAACGGGTGTGTCATTGACAATTTTCTCATATCTCTTAACTTTACTTCCAGACTGTAAAGCCTCGAAAATTGACAAAAATACCAGTTTATTAATTACATTAATGAAATTGAAAACTGGTTTATCATTTACGGCACTTTCAGTATTGTTTAATATTCATCGAACTTCAGCACATAGGATATTTGTAAAGCATTTACAACAATTGAATATTTTACTGAAGAATTTTATTTTTTGGCCTTCTAAATCAACTGTCCAAGCATCTGCACCCGAATCTTTCAAACGACATTACCCAGAAACTCGTGTCATAATTGATTGCACGGAAGTTAATACCGAAATACCACCAGAAGTAAATCAAAGGGTATTAATGTATTCAGAATATAAGCATCATCATACAGCGAAGTTTATGGTGGGTTGTACGCCAAGTGGATTTATCAGTTTTATTTCTAAATGTTATGGTGGCCGTGCTGGTGATTGCTTTATAACGAATGATTGTGGTTTAATTGATTTAATTGAGCCTGGTGATGTAGTTCTTGCTGATAAAGGCTTTCCACAGATAAAAACCCAAGTAGAAAATAAAAATGCTGTTTTTGTGATGCCTCCTTTTGGTCACCAAGATCAATTTTCCCCGGAAGAAGTAGACGAAACATACAACATCGCTTCTGTAAGGATACATATTGAACGCGTTAATCAACGAATCAAGGACTTCAAAATTCTATCTAAAGTATCAAATTCGATTATTTCCTCATATTGATGAGATAGTTTTTGTCATCTGCGCCTTAATTAATGTTCAGAAGCCATTGTTTAAAGAGAAAGAAATATTAAAGTAAAATTTTTTGAGAAAATTGTAAATAACATATTGAATTGGGAATTGTATCAAATTAAGTCAATACATAATATTTATATGAGTGTTTCGATTGTAAAAAGTTATTAAAATTAAATGTTTATTTTTTTTTTTATAATTATCTAAACATCATGTAAGTGTAGGTTAAGTAATAGTATGATTAATAATAAATATTTCAATTTTTATCGCAGTTATTATAAAATTTTTTAATAAATTTAACATTTTTACAGTTTTTTTTCAATAACTTATTATAAATTAAGTAAGTATATTTTCTTCTTTTCTTAAATTATAACTAGATTCTAAAATCACAGTTATGTTACTTTGCATCGCAGATAAATTGTTGTCTCTCTAATTAATATATAATATTATTTTAAACAAGAACTTGTTGATTTTACTAATAACAATAGTTTTACTTAGAGTTAGCACAGAATTTGGCATATAATCTTTGGATATATTCGCTAAAATAAAACTGTTCCAGTTTAGGAATTAACTTAGCCAATAGCTGGTTGTCTCGTGAGGATTTTCAGTAGCACACTACCTTGTGGTGAATAAATATATAAATCACAAATTGCTATATTGGTCACATATATTTGGGACCTGAACTTGAATATAAATTGAATGACTTGGATTTAAATGTAACCCATATTCATCTCTCTTCAAGTATGGAACGTTCGGCTTTCCAAGCTCGTTGTCCCAAACAGGTATTTTCCGGCAGGTGTATGGACATTTTATTTCAACCAGTCGTTTTTTTCCAAGCTTCTTTTCCATGTATTAAAATAACATCTGAGAACAGCTCAACCATGGTTGTTGCAGATTAATTATTACACCGACTTTGACAACTTCCAACTTTGGATCAAGTAATTGTTTATACTCTTTTAAAGCTACATCTTCATTTTTTTTCCCATATATCATCGCAGCAGTTTGAGTAATTTTTGGATTTAATAGATCTATCATTACTTTTTCTACGTTGAAACGATGACCTTTCAGTTGTACGCATTGCTGGCAGTTATCCGTAGAGTACGTTGTTCAAACCACTCGCTACAGTTTGCCTGTTCAATTGTTGAAACACTCAAATTTAATGCAGCTTTAAAATCACAACAAACATACTGTTTGTAAAACGTATATAAATCTAAATCTATGATAGATTCTTCACTGTATATTTGATTCATAGATTTGTAGCAAAAATATATCACTCACAACTTTCTCTGCTTTTTCCATAAGCGTTTGTTTCGTCTTCATTTGAATCATTTTCAACAGTGATTCAGCTGGTGTAACAACGACATTTTCCTTTTTCTTCGAGATTTAACATTTTTCCAAGAGGTGTGTTAGCGAATGACTCCGGTAAGTTCGCAGTCCTAATCTTGACAGGTTCCAATTTTAATGCTTCTCGACACAAAGGCTGCGGGGTAAAAAGCTTTCGACATTCTTTGACCTTTATCGTACCCCAGGAGTTGTCGTTGGGTTGGCTTACCCCATTCTTGCAAGTGACTCGTTTTGAAGATGAGCTTTCTGGCGAATTGACATAATGAATCAACGCACTAATGTGCTTGCATTTTCCTCCCAGACCTGCTTTACAGGTACATACAGCATTACTGATGTTCGATTTTTTTCCAAGCTGAAAAACAATATTTTTATTAATATTTCAATTCACACATCAAAATTTCTGCGAATTTTAATTAAATTGTAATAAAGCGTTTTTAATTTAATTTTTATACGTACCAAAACTTTCACATCATATGTATTTGACACACTCGTTTGTGGCACAACTTTAGCGGTTATGACACTTTCAAAATTATTTGTTTTTTTCAACTACACCATAGACGTGATTAGAGTTGAATAACTTTTTCCCTTTTTCATCATTTTGGCCACGTACAATATTATTGACAACCGGTTGAAATCCGTATTTTATTATTTTTTCCATTATTTATAAAATTTTATGTTGTTTTTAATGAATGTTATGATCCCAATATGTGCGGCAAAGGAACACTAGAGAGCGCTTATTTCGACAGCAGTGCTGCCTCTATGTTTCACGCACGATCCCTATAGTGTCTCGCGCCAAGTTCACTGCGAAGCGAGATACTACGTAGTACGTACCGTGTATCTATTGGGACTTCCAGAATAGCATGCGATGTTGCGGATTTTGAGCGTACTACAAAAAATGTCCGCCAGTACGTAGAATGACAGTGAGTGGTTTGACAGTACATAAATAATATTAATAATTTTTACTGATTTTTTTGTATCAATGTGATATAATTATTTTAAAATGAATATTACAAATAAAGTAGTGAAAAAGTCAGCGAGAAAATGTTGTGTAAATGGCTGTCAAAGCAGAGAATCGGAAAAGTTAAATATATCATATTTCACAGTTTTCCAAAAGCGAATTCAAGTTTTGCAATAAGGAAAAATTTGTTCAATGAAGAAGAAGTGATGGACAGAAGGAAATTGTGGATGCAACAGTTAAAAATAAATTCAAAGAGCGATGTTTCATCCATGACGGTGTGCTCCAAGCATTTTAATAAAAATGATTATTATCTGCCAGGTTTGTCAATATTTTATGTTATTTAATTAAATTACAAATGATATTTTTGTCTGTAGATTAATTGACGCATAATAAATGAAACATTAGGAACTTATTTATATTTTTACTTAATCAGTACAGTAAGAAAAAGGGCACAGTTATTTTTTCGTAACATATTTTTTAAAATTTTTGGTCAAAATTTTTAATATAAATTAATATGTTTGATTAATAACAGAATACGAAGGTTTAAAAAAAATTTTATTGAAAAGTGCCATTCCGACACAAAATCTATCATTTGATAGTCTCAACGAAGAGGGATCAAAGAAACGAAACTTGGACAGAGAGGGTAGACTACAACACAGAGCTCAAAAAAAATTATGTTCGAAACGTGAGGAAGAACTAGTTCCTGCAATCTTAGGGACTAATGATATGTCAGTTATTGATGACAGCATAATTAATGGTATTAACATTTTATCAATAAACTTACTTAATTTTCTATAAAAATTTTCTGCCTGAATTTTGTTAAACAAAGATGTCAATAATTAAATTGCAGGTGATTTAATGATTCCAAAACAAGATGAAAAAAAAAATGATTGTAACTGCTATGGAAATGTGCCATCACAAGAAATTACACTAACCACAGAGGAAGCATTACATGATTTTAATATGACAATTTCTGACGAAATACTGAGGAAAGATGTTGAGGTTCAAGTCAACTATGGAAACATGAGTTTACCATTTATATCTATAATAACAACTGATAAGAGTTTGATAAGTTTGTGTGGTATACCAAGCCTAAGAATGTTAGATGAAATAGTAATACTGTTGGAGAAATTATTTCCAGTTAAAAAAAAAAGATTTTTGTCTACTAAGGAACAAGTTATTTTAGTAATGATGAAATTGAAGATTGATATTTCATTCTCAGTATTACAAATATTTTTTAATTACGTGTCATTAAGTACATGTATTGATATTTTTTATTCAATGCTTACCAAATTAGCTGCAGTGATGAGAGCCTCAATAAAACCAGTTTTCCATGAAGAAATTCAAAATAATATGCCCTCTTGTTTTAAAGGGTTTGAGGAAACTGCTTTAATTTTAGATTGTACAGAGGTCCCAATACAGAAACCAAAATGCGCTACTTGTCGCATTAAGCTATATTCACAATACAAAAGTGGATATACTTTTAAATTTATGACTGGTGTGCGATACTAATGAGTTTATTATTGTCTTCAAAATTATTTTTATTCAAAAAACTGGTTTTAGTGTGCTTATATTTTTGTAAAGTTAAAAAAAAAATACTCATATGTCAGATTTTTTTTTTCTTCAATTTATTTACTGTGGAAAATATTATTTATGACTTATGTCAAATTAATTTTATTATCATTTCAGAGCAATAGAAATTATGTTATCTAAAAAAAATTAAGCAATGTAGGTATAATTATTGAAGTGTTTTTCGATTAAAAATAATTTTTAAGAATAAATAATAAACTGATGAGTATCGATTTAATGACAAAAAAGTCGAAATTTCATACGAAATTTGTTTAAACAAATTTCATTCGAACTTTGGATTTAAATATCTTAAGAATGACTGTTTCTATAAAAAAAGTGTAGGAGTTCTTTTTTGTGGAGCGTTCAATTCCCTATAAGAACATGTTATCGGCTTATCTCTATACGTTGCCCTAATGCCGAGCTACAAAAATCAAAACAAAAAAAAATATTTTTCCTATGTTATTCAAACGGAAAATGGAAAATTACAATCCGCCACCTCTAAATATTAAAATTAAGAGCTCCGCTTTGAGCAGGGTTCTTTTTTCATCGTTCAGTGAGTTTTCAGCCTGTTCCTTTGGTAAAAAAAAAAAGTTGCCTAAAAATGGCACACCCTAATATACATGTATATATTCGAACATATAAGTAAAATTCCTGTGCATTTTGTTTACATTCGGCACCGTAATAAATTAATCTCGAATCCCTTAATTTGGTCAATTACATTATATGAAGTCAATTAGCAATACGAAGCGATCAAGTGAACACGTCTTTCTATTACTCTGTTATATATTGTATAACAGCTCGGATAAATTATCCTCAAAGAGTATCACGCGCTACATATACATAATTGTGTTATAAGATTTGTGATTAATTTTGTGAGTGAATTAAGCAATGAGTTCAACAATAGTGGAACTTCCAGTATCACGATTCAAAATTTCCAACTTCCAGATTACCATTTATTCAAAAATTATATTCCTGAATCAAAAATATCTTTCTATTCGGTTATCATCCCTTGGGTACAAATTAATGGTACAAAATATGAACCCGATATGATTATTAGTGTTGAATTAGAATGCAATGTGACAAAATATGGAATGTTACATCCTGGATGTTAGGTTTCGGACGCGAAGACGAGTTTTAAAATATTTTATTTGTTTGGGGAACGTTGCCCGCCACTGCTACGCGCAGCTGAAGTGCATCGATGGTTAATGATGTATAAATAGGAACAATTACCTGTATTTGAATGAATGTGAAGACACAAGTACATTTAAACTTTAAATTTATTAATTATGTTGAACTGATCATTTATGATTATAATATTGGTTGATTAAATAACTAATAAAGTCTCCAATAACTGTTCATATAAATTCCACTTCACTCACTTATACACTATTTCACTTATTCGATAATACAAGAATGCGATGTCGATTATAAATTGATTAATTGTTAAATATGAATTTGAGCTCTCGAAAGCGCGACTTGATATTAGAGAAATTATCGGAGTAAAGATTCAGAGATAAAATAAAACTTGGATTTGTATTGATACTTGAACATGTGCTTGATTTGAAGTCTGATATTAGAATTGAAGTCGACACTTTGAGGTCTGAACGAGAACTATCGTATATGATGGTAGAACGAGAACTGTCGTATATGATGGTAGAACGAGAACTGTTGTATATGATGGTAGAACGAGAACTGATTTTTAGTAATGAGAAAAGTCTTTAGGTAAATTTCGTTTGGTCAGCAAATTAACGCGTTCTCATGGTTGCATGCAGTTGCGTTAGCACAATATGATAGCGCTTTAGATTTGAATAAAAGAAGTTTCTTAGAATCTTTGTGCAAAGTGAAAGATAGCATTGAATATCGTATGAGAAGAATAAAAGAAGAGTGTTCCTACAGATATAAATTTAAGTCTTAAATAATTAACTTAGTCGATGTCGTTATAAAATGAATCTTATAGAATAATATAATATTAATATGAATGAAACGTTAACATAATCCGAGATGCGATGCTTCGTATTGAATTTAAATGCTGGCGCGTACAAAAGTATGCAGCCATATTACTTTCATGCGAGAAATATTGTGCGCAATAGCGGACGACAAAAATATGATAAAAGAGAAATTGACGATTGCGGGGAAAGAGCAAAAGGTCGCTTGGGACCTAACAGGAAAAATCAAACTTATATTGATGAATGATAAACATGAAGTGATATTTATATATTTATTATTAAATGTCACCGAATTTGTGGAACATGTCCATGGATTTATTGTTGTAGAGACATTTCAGTGGGGATCAATTTGTTATGAAAAATTACTTTATTATAAGCCATGTAATGTTTATCATATGGCAGATGGAAAAAAATATCTGCCATGTAGATAAATAGTTTATTATTTAACGAAATAAAAAAAAGTTAAATAGTATGAATTTCATAATACTATTTGTGTGTGTATTGTAACGGCGCTTGGTTTTGTCCTTCAAAACTTTGCTACCGCTAACGTTGTCCTTGGTACAAGGGATGCCACCCCGATTGCCTGAAATTGGCTAAAGATTATCGGGGAAATCTATATCACAAAATACAATAATATACGTATCAAATAATTTTTAAAGAAAATAATAATGTTAATTTATTCAATATTGAAAAATCCGGATGAAATTGAAAATATAATGTGAATTAAAAAATAATAATGTTTCTTTCTCTTTGCAAAATAATTGATTAATATAAATGTTCTAATAATTTTTGGCCATAGCGATTGACGGGTCCACGGCAGTGCGACAATATATTTCTGTACAACAAATCTCTTTTTCACTCATACATTTCACTCATCATACTTATCACACAATTTAACACACATTTCGTTATTATTATCGTGGAAATAGTGAATCCGAAGGGGTCATTGTTCATTTAATTAACTCACTCATACTTTCTATACCGAATAAACATTTCTAATTATTAATAATACCGGACATTCACTCAATTCATACTTCATACTTCTTTACACAATATTTAATTTATTCACCCGACATTTATTTTTCCGGACACTCATTCTCCACTGTCTCTTTTCACATGTTCCACGGGAATCTCGTACATGGCAACAGCTTCTTTTCTTCTTTATTTATTTAATATTATTTTATCTGACCAATCCGTATTGTTGTTGACTATCCTGGACTCGATATAGTCCGGTTCTAGCGTTGTTGAATGGCTGCAATGTTTGTGACGATGGTGGCTCGCCACGTGGTGATACAAAAGTCCGTCTGTTCAACCACGTATTGAATCTTGTGAAATAATCCAATTCTCCCGTTGGACAATATTATGCATCGCTCGTTCTCTTGGCAATAACATAATTCGTCGTTTGTTGGAGACTTTTTATCGGTATTATTTCACCACTATTGCCCATTACACTTGCCCAGCACACTCTTCATTGCACGCACCAGATTTTTTCGGCGTTCATCTTTCTATTTTTCACGCCTCGTTCTTACGGCGCCCGCCATGGTCGTCCCTCCACACCTTACTCTGTCGGCGTTCGCCTTGCTTCTTCCAATTTTTCATTTTCGTACATGCACGTGCCTCGCTGCGTCGTCTCTATTGTTCCTATTCGGCACCGTCCGTGCATCCTCGTGCCTGCTGCTCCTGTTACGTCCTGGGAACAGGCGATTTCGTCGAGAGAGGCTTACCTTATTGAATCACGTTGTTCGTGGTCGGCCGCCTCTGCTCCAGATTGGTTGAGAGCTAATCTCTGCGATGCTCCGGAGTAATTGATGCCAACCTCACTATAATAATTTATTTTATAGGGATTTGTTCGTTTCTAGAGATGTAGATTCGAAACAGAAACTAGTGGATTGTGAAGATGGAGAATTATCGGCAAATGATTCATGTATTTGAGAACACCCTTTTAAATTTAAATGGTCTATTTATTTGATTTATTACACAATTATATAAATTGAATGTTTAACTCACTTAACGTTTAATTAATTATCGATAACTCTATTATTATTTATTTAGCAATGGTTGTAATTTAGCAACTTATTTAATGAGAACTCCGATTGATTAATTTATTTATTATCGTTTATTTTAATAGTAATTATCTCGCGAACGTCGCGGATGATTTATTTTTCTCGAGTATATTCTGAGTAGGAATTGTACTTTACCCGATTTTTAACTCGGCTTTAAATGTGTTAATGAATACTAGGTTGAAGAACTCTTGTCTTTTTCTTAATTATCGGAGAACTGGATGTGCGTCTCCCGGAGAACTGTCTGTTTCCCAATTTTCCAGAGTTTTTATAACATTTCATCGAGGGAGGAGTTTTCATCTCGCGGTCCGTGCGGACTCGCGCTCATAGGTTAATGGTTTTTTAGAAGTTTGTTTATTCGCTGTTTCAAGTTTTTTCTCTTAAGAGAATTTGTGGGAAACAGTTTTCAATCTTGGTCCTTTGAGTTTTACCGAAGAATTTGGTTTTATCATTTTGTGCGATTGTATATCGAACTATATTATTTATCTTGGTTAGAAAGTTTCATATCATGCGTGGGAGAAGAATATGTGTTATTGATTTTGAACATTCCATTCTTTTTACGCGTCTAATGTTTATTTTTATGCTTATGCGTTTCTAATGAAAAGAATGCTTTTGCGATAAATTCAAGTTCTTATCTTTATCTATTCCTGTGTTTTTGTTTTATATAACGATGTAATGGTTTGTTTACTCAGGTGGTGTTTAACTATAGGATAATGACAGAATTTCTATCAGCGAGTGTTGTATATATCTAATATGCGGATTATACAGTTTTATCTTAGTTTTTTATCTAGTTTCTATCGTGTTTCATATTTCGGTTTATTCTTCACATTCTTGTTCTATTGCATCATTTTTTATTATACAATTATTAAACATTATTTTAATTATTCTTATTTTTATATTCATTGATTCGAGTGTTGCAGTTATTGAATGGATTTGTATGATTGTCAGTCGAACTTCTCGTTTATCTTATAATTATGTGCTTATATACCTATATACATGGATATTTATACATATATATATTGTTAGGTCCTAGGGGACCTTTCGCCATCTTCATGACGTCTGCGCTTTAGTCGCAGCGCATTCTTTTGAATACAATAACCTCGCATTTCGAAATCTGTCTTTATTTTAATATAAAATAGAATAATATAGAATTTCACTTATTCAATGTAAAAGTAACTTCATATTTTAGAAATACTTATTTTTAGCTGAAATCGAGAATCATTTATTGCAAATTCTTTGTCACTTCCAAGAATTGTTTGAAAATGCTGATGAAAAATATTCAAAGCTAAGGTAAATGTTGTCTATAAAAACAAACGCTCAACGAGCCTCGCGAGTTCATTTTTACCATCTTCAACGATCACGTCAGTTCACTCGTACCATCTTCAACGATCACGTCAGTTCACTTAACCATTTTTCAACAATCAATTACTATTCATTCATAATCTAAGAGCACATCTACGACAATTCAATCATCTTACATATCCAATTCAACGTATCCAAACTACAATCCACATTCATACGAAGTGAGCCATCGTTCCTCACTCATCAATTCCATTAAATCACAAATCAAGCTCTTTTAATCTTTGAACCGATATTCGTCAAGTGAATTCAAGTTAATGTTAAATAGACAATAAGTTAAAAGTGTAACCTTGTGTAATAATTTAAGTAATTTTATCAATAAATACAATTAAAGTTCATAATTGTTCTCGAAAATAAAATATCCTCATTCACTTTCAACATCCTTGCACCTCAGTTGCGCATAGCAGTGGCTGACAACGATCCTATTAAAAATAAATATTTTAAAACTCGTCTCCACGTCCAAATTACATCCAGGACGTAACAATATATATACTAGCAGACCCGGTCACGCGTTGCTGTGACTCTGTTACATTGCGCCGGATCAATGTTGCACTAAAATTCCTAATGTAGTCAGATTAATATTCAATTATGAAAATGAAAACGTTTCAATCGATTTAAGAATTAAAAAGTAATTGGTAAAAAATTTCACAGAGTTGAAGTTAATGACAAACGAACTTAAATTTTTAATTTATATTTTATTACAAACTACTTCCTGAAAATATAAAAAAATGGATATTTTTAAAAAACAAATGAATCATTACAATTTATAGTTCAAATTTATCTAAGTGCTAATTTATGTACAATATTTTTTGTTAGCCTGTCTTTTGCTAATACAAATAAATTTGAAGGTTGCCCCCCCCCCCCCCCCACACGTGAGCAGGCGACATATAGTTGCCCATGAGAGAAACACGTATTTTCCAAATCCAATCCACAAATGGACATTGTTTGGCCTTGCGACTTATTTATGGTCATTGCAAAAGCCAAACGAATCGGAAATTGCAATCTTTTGAATGCTACTGGATAATCTGACGGTATGATAGGAATACGTGGCAACAAAATGATCTCTCCTTTAAACTTTCCCGTCAAAATAATTGCCTCAAGAATGTTTCCTGTTCTTCTTCTGATGACCAAACGTGTACCGTTACATAATTTTGGTGGATTCAAATTACGTAGAAGAATAATCGGTGAACCAATCTTCAATCGAAGATTGTGCGGTGGCATTCCTAATATATCTAACGAATTCAAAAACTCAGTTGGAAAATTCACGGCTTCATTTTCATCTGCAATAGTGTCTACTGATTTAAAAGACATCAAATCACCTGGCAACAACTGTTGTATCTGAAAGTTAATTTCGTCGACATCGACATTTTTCGTTGCCAAAATAGCATGATTACTGAGCCAATTATGACGTACGTAATTATTTGATATATCCGGAAACACATTCTCAATAAGTTCTTTTTTTGAGTCCACAACAGTGCAGAATTTATCGGGCAATTTGATGTATTGTGTATCCTGATGTTATTCCATTACACCGTTTCCAATATCCAGCAATTGCTTAAAAAATACTTGCGCCGACGGATCATTCTGCAATTGTACTCGCATGTTCATGGTCAATCGAAGTGTTTCGACATTGCGCCATAAGAACGATTGTTTTAAACATGCATTAATCTCATCGGCAAAAGTAGAGCGAGAAATGACTGGTAATGTCTGTCGAAAGTCACCCGAGAGTAGTAGAACAATACCGCCGAAAAGTTTATCGTTGTGTTATAATTGTTATTATAGAGGCGCCCAATAATTAGTGCTTGAGTTCGAGATTGTAATTTTCGGCGCGCGCAACGTGCAACCAGCTGATGCACTTGTAACTTGTAAGTGCTGCTTCTGTTGCATACGACGCCAAATATATGAATAATTCGCAAACAAACACAACATACACCACAATTTTGAAAATGACAATGAATGAAAATTTTTAATGATTTGGTTATGTTTGTAAACATAAACATTTATGATGTCTAATTAATTACATTGACTTACTATGTAATTATACTAGTTATATGTTTAAAGCCGAATATACGTTAATGATAGGTGTCATTGATTGCTATTTCCAAAAAATATCATCATCACCTATTGTAGTCAATCTAATTATATATGTCAATTCTAGTACTACCGTTTTTCGAAAATTTCAAGAACAAAATGGTGTGGGATTTGTGAATGAACGACTCATATGTGAAAAATATTAAACAGTATCAATTATTGTTTTATATCAATTGTCTTGATAACAATTACGTGAACTTCACGTTTTTTTTTTCAATTATTACAAAAAAAAAAGATATATTTATATGTATTTAACGTTGACTGATAACCATTAGTATGAAATCGCAACTCGAATTCTCTCATGTATTTTCAATTCAGATTGAACAGCCGAAGGTACCCAAAATTACTTCTTGGATGAAACGACTATATATTTTCTTCTATCTTCGTAGATAAAAAAAAAGGACAGAATAGTATATTATCCCGACTCAGCTGCATAAATTGCGATGAATTCTACTTACTCATTGAATAATGCAAGCTTTCATTCGAATACACAAATTTAAATCATAATTGATACAATTTAAATCAGTTCTATTTTTATTAATAGTCCATCTGATATCAAAAAAAGAATGTGTAAAAATAATATACATACATCATATGCCTTATATTTACTGTAAAGCATATCTATATTAGCCATACATTTCGTACCCAATAAAACACTATTATCTCGATAAAAACAAAAAAATTTTCATAATAGATTCATATTGGAGATTTCACAAAATAAAAATCCGTTTCATGATAAAAAATTATCTTCATTTTGTCTCGCTGCCATTGGCAGTTCCCGTTACTGGTGATGTGTTAAAATTGGCAGCGATACGCGATTTTCGTTGTCGTGAAATTTTTTGTGTTTTTTGTCCTTGCGTTAGATTGCCGTTTTTGGATTCTGTTATATCATTTATTTTTGATGATTTATCTGATCCAACAATTTTCATCGATCCTTTTGACTGGAGAGTTGTTTTAGATTTTTGGGCTTTCTGAATTTTAGATGATAGTACGTCAGTTACATTTGACTGTAATGATTGAGGAGTTTCTTTTGATTTCCGAACCCTCGTCTTTTTCTGCGCCTGTAGTGGTACAAATGGTGTGACGTGCTGCTGCTTCTCATCTCGTTTATTCTCAACAAGGAGGGGCTGTGCTCTGGTCTCACTGACTCCAATTGGCACAGTTTGCGGAAATTTTGACGACTGTTGTGATGATTTAGATTGTGGTTGATTCCAATTCGCTGGTGGTTTCACAGTGGGTTTTTTCGCATCTGGAAACAAATGTGTAGATATGGAGGGTTGTACATTGGGCAGGGGTATATTCATCCATGTGTCCCGGGTAAGGGTATCAAAAGGCGGCCTCAGTTTAGTTGTTTTATCCAAATTCAATTCCTTGTATACTATAGAAGCGGCACTTTCCGCGGCTAACGCATGATTGAAACATGCGTCTCCTTGATAATTTCTCATATCTGGTAAGACAATCTGCGCACGTATCAAGTTTTTTTCATCGGTACTATAAAAATATCGTGGCATTCCATTTCCAATCAATTGAAAATGATTTAAAAGAAGTGCACAATAAGAAATATTGTCTTTTTTATTTGCCTGTCTTGCATGCTGAAATAAAACATTGAAAACGAAAATATTAATGAGGCAACAGTATAAGTTATGAAATGAAGTGCATTATTAAATAATTCCACAAACATAAAAACTAAGATAATGAAACGCAAGAGTAATGCCAAATTGATCGAATTTGGTGCAAATGGTGCAAATCACGTTACTAAGAAGACTTATCTATTACATTTAATATTGAAACGTACATCAAATAACTGTTGCACCAATGTTGGGGTAGATGATGGTGGTAAAGGTGGAGTTGACGGGTATACAAAGGAATGAGTGTTCGTTGCTGCACAAAATCGGGATGAGTTCATTGAATTGTCATCCGATATTCTCAGGACCGCTTTCAGGAATGCACTGGGATCTTGAGACTATAATTGAAAGTTATATATCAGACTGTTACATATATTAACTATATTCATAATATATATTTAAGCATGCAATAATCAACTATAAATAATGAAAACCGAAGATATAGACGTATCTCATTCTTAAATATTAAATTAAGTACGTAAAACATAGTAATAAAGTTTGTATCAATTACCGACTCTGCAGCAGATGGAGTCGGAGGTTGCGGTAATAACATTGTTGGGAATGCCATTGATTTTTTTGATGCGTCAGGTACAACCTGTCAATAAAACTGATTGTATAAAAAAAAGTTGAAAAATATAAAGCGATTAAAATTAGTTACCGGCAGTTTGTGCAGTTCATTCCATAGCAACTGAAATTCAGTTGTCCGATCAAGTTTTGACAATTGTAGATTAGTTGTTGATGTTGATGTTGCCGTTGTTGCCACTTTTACTCGAGTTTGTGCTTGTTTTTCCGATGGCAGCACAACCGGATTTTGTGTAGATGTGTCGTTTTTTATGTTATTATTTTTCAACGGTGAATCGTGAGCATTTGGTGAATCATTATTCTCCTTCATTATCCGAATCCGAGCTTGATTTTGTAATTGCTGGTGATCTTGCGTTTTTTGACAAAATACTGGTAGGGAATCGCCGGGCTTATTGAACGATGCAAAAGCACTTGATTTAAGGTATGGTACATTTTCAGAATCAATTATGGTTTTTTTCCGATGAAATTTTTCCGGTATAGAATAAACATCTGTTATATTTTGTTCTGCCCTTATTCCATGACTTATATTTATGAATTCCGCAGCAAGGAGCTTATAACGACGACTCGTCGCCCTACCGATAAATGAAATACTTCCGACAAATGATTTATCAAACAATATATCGTGTAAGCTGCCTTCTGGGTCATCTCCGCTACTCTGTATACAGACAATTGTGCCTCTGTATCCAATCGGTACAACGGAATCTTCTCTGATAGCAATTACTCTATCGAAGATTTTATGTTTAGCTTCAGGGTCAGGAGCAATATTACCAGCACTTAAACCGGGTTTATAAAGTAAATGCGGCTTGACTTGCATTAATACTGTTTTGGTTATATCTGCTTCTCGTTCTAAATATTTATCAATTTCCATTGAAATTTTTTGGATTATTTCGGGATCGAGACCGTCCCAATCGCAATTTCTTACTTCAATACTACGAAATGGTTGTTCTTTAATCCACTTTGATATATTAATAATTTCTTGGGGACTTTCAGGAAAAAGATCATCTTCATTGTATATGTCATTACTGATATTTTGTGCCAAATATTCGAATAGTAAAGGAAATTTTTCCATATAATTACGTATTAAACCAATAGATTTTGAACTATACAACCATTGACCATTAACTTTTTTTGTGTATCCTGGTAGTTCCTCATTTTTCTTATTAAATTTTAAATTCAATCCGATATTTTGTTGTTTCCGTTCAGATTGTTCGGTAGTAGTATGTAACACAAAAATTGATCCTGTTATTCTACTCAATAAATGACTGCTTATTCCCAATCGTTGTGCGGCAATACTTCCGTGCATGTACTGCATCCTTGATTCGTTTTGTTCACGTTTAAGTGACTCAAAATTCGGATCCGGTATAAATCTCATTGCAACTTTCACTCTACCAGTTTTAATATTCATGCCTGGTGCGATAACTTCTCCTATTGCACCATAATGTGGATGTCCAAGCATGAAACAAACGCTCCTGGGTACATAAATATCGGCGACATTTTTGTGAACAATAAATCCTTCATCTTCAACTTGAATATTTTTTACAATTGATTGATATGCGTAGGAAACTGGATAGTTACTCCATTCTTTTTCAAGTGATAATCTTCCTTGACTGGTAAGTATATATCTACGACCATTAATTGGCCTTGCATGAATAATCATTTTTATTTCATCCACTTCGATTCCAAAACGATTTTTATATGAGGATACAATATTCTTTGCTTCCATATTCCATTGTGTTGTCTGCGAACTGTTAAATTCTTCTCGACGTATGTTCTCCATATAATTGGAATTTGAATCAATTAATGTGAACTTCTGTTCCCCATTTGATACAGCGATGACATGGGCTTCCATTAAATGAGGCCATCTAACATAAACAATTTGTCCTAAAACATCATTTGCTAATTGCTGAATTGTTGGAATATTCATTGGCAGTATTTTTATAATCATATTACTTTCCCTGGAGGGGTGTTCAAATACTTTTACTTTTGATTTATCCAAAAAAGCGGTATGTTTTATATGCTGCATTGTCGGAAATCCAGAATAATATACATGGAGCTTTGCATTTTTAGCTATTCCTTTTACCAACTTATTGCGCGGTATTTGTATTTCTTTCTGAGACATAGTAGTTATTTTTGCATGACTTTCGATTGTTGGGAAATATTCAGGCGCTACAATAGTACCTAAATTTTTTTCTGTATAATATATGACATGCATATCACCATGTTGATTTCTTTTGATTTCTTCTTGCGTCAATTGGGAATTAAACGGACGCATTGCATCAATCAATTTTGCTTCGTTAATAAATGGTATGAGAACAACTGCCTCCCACTCTTGTTTCTTCTCATTTAAATCAGTTCTGAATTCACCGGGGTAATAATCGATAATAGGGGACACTTCTTCAGTTAATAAGCCCTGATAAACTTCTGGTAACAAATTTTTGCTTGCTGCTGGTAATACAGCCAACAATTGTTGAAATGGTAAAAAAGGTTCACCAAGATCAAAGTTGAATACCAAATCTTTAAATCCTTTTATATCTGAAATATATGGCGCATAGTGATGAGGGTAATACCATGCCCAACTACAACATCCGTCATAATAATAATGTAAATTCCATTGAATAGCTGTAACATATGCTTCAGCCTGTAATCGCATAACATCCGCGTCTACATTTTCATATTCGAACTTATTCATGTAATAATCTCGTTTATGTTGTAAAAATTCAAGATTATACATATCATTATCAGAATCTGCATCAAGTGGTTCCTCTTCATCTAAATGCCCCAATAATATTTCGTCTGTCATTTGGATCAATGCATTCAAATCTCTATTCATAATCTTTGGTGATGATTGGGATGTTGATATTGTTGCAGCATTTTTTTGAAATTCTTCGAATTCATTTAATTTATTGTAACTAGTTCGTTCAATTTCGTTTGGTAATCTACATGCTTTACCTTCAAAATACTTCAAATCAGCTGAATGTTCAGTAAAATGTTCGACATCTATAACGGCTAGTCGTTCCATAAATTTTTCAAATCTCTCGAGGTTCAGTTGCCCTGCTTCATTTATGTAGCCATCTATAGTTGGTAAAATTTCCATATATGCTCGATACAGTAATGGTAGTGCACCGTTTGCAATATGAAGATTTGGCAAATGGGGTATAAAATCATTACCAACCAGAAATCCCATTAAAATCCAGTCATCAATTATTTTTTCAATATCAAACGGAAAAGATAGTTTATGTTTGATTGCTTCAAATTCATGTTCCATATATTCCCTCAATAATGATATATGTAAGAGGCAAAACTTTGTTTTTTCTGGCATTATGCACTTTTGAACATTTTTACCATACTTTACTTCTTCTCGCAATACTGTAAAATGTGGTTCATGAGTACATAGACTCAACATTATTAGATCAGCATCTAAACCATAGAGACAATGCCGAGTATTGGCATCATGATCAGGCTGAGACTTTAAATACCGAATATAATCCATTATTTTATGTTCACCTTCCCCGGGCACCTGAATTTTATAATTAAAATTATTACTATTATGAGTACAATGTAAAACTTTAATGACAATACTTAATTAATGAATACCTACCTCAGGTCCACTCAGAATAATCTTACACTTTTGCCAAAGTTTATCTGTTGAAACTTTATATGTAACAAAATATTTTAATTGTTCAGTTAATTTCGCCATGAATAGTGTACCCGGTGTTATACAATTAGAATCAAATTTTGATTCTTCTGATATTGTTTCGCCTCGTGCTCGTGCTCGAGCCTCCACGAGTTCAGCTTCTTTGGCTGCTCTAAAACGTCGACTTCGTTGTTGATTTATTTTTGCACGCGGTGCTACACCATCTACCGCCATAAAAAATAATTTTTGTGGTTTAATGGTACGAAATAATATTTCCAGATAATGAAATATGTTTTTAAATATAGTTTCTTCAGTAATACGAAAGTGCGCATCCGCATCATTAGGGTGTGAACAGCAATGAATTATACCATTCATATCTAAATATAGATTATCGAATTCGGGAATCTAGAATTATATAGATGACAAAAATGAAATTAGAAAATTTTCTAGTTAATTCTCCTGATAATTAGAGTGTACATTGTAATTATATTGTCATTATGTACCTGATAATCATTCAATAATTCGAGAATACATGGATACCTCTCACAAATAAATCTGGCAAACTTTGGCACACCCATTATCTTTTAGTGAATTTAGCTATTCACGAAAATATCCAAATTCGAATAATCTTCATTTACTGATTACAATGAAATAATTTCATGGAATACGTTGTGTAATAAAGATGAAAATTGTTGCCGTAATCCTTCACCGCAGTACGATACTGCGATCTACAAAAGAACAGTAACAGATGATTTCATGCATACAATGATACAACAGTCTACAAAACTCGAAAGAAGCTGGATTGGCGATGAGCTTGTCGTAAGAGGGGATAGAAAGTAAGTAAAGCAGCGCCCATGGCGGCTGTATTGTGAAATGGACGGTGATCAATTAATACAGAGTAGCATTTACTTTTTCAATTAATCATTTTTTAAACCATATTTCGTTAACTTAAATTCAATTTTTTTTTGTAGAAAATATCATTAACTAATGACTCTATCGTTTTCCTTTCTCTACTATTAATAGCATGTATATTTTTATTACTAGATAATCTAAGACTTCTAGCTTGGTATCACTTATCAGTCTTATCACATTTACTTTGTTAAGAACGTTTCTGGGGTAACAATGTTACATTATATGTATATTTTTTATGAAAATTATATAATATGTATATGCAATATTATATCTGCCAACGTTGCATTGCAAGTGTTATGTCTCCAGCGTAGGGATATATTATTCTTTGATTTAAGCATAGAATAATTAGGTATTAAGAAATTACGTCCTAGAACACGCGAACTATGCAGAGAGGCTTACCTTGATGTTGATTTATCATTTGTAGTTGCCGCCTCTGCTCCTAGATTGGTTGAGGACCAATCACTGCGTTGTTCGGAAGTATTTTGGTCAACCTTACATGTGTGGCAAGAAATTGAATTGCAAAAATTACTTTGGAAAATTTATTTTGTGAAAGTTACTTTGAAAAAATTACTTTGAAAAAATTATTTTACAAAATGATTTGATATCAGTCATTTGTTTGCCAAGTACACAATACAAGGTTATATATAGACTTACTATGTATTATAATACATATATTGTATATTATATATGGACATACTATGTATTATATATTATATTATCCATACACTTATTATGTAATTATATTAGTTATCTATATTTATAACAGAATACACATCAATGATAGGTGTCATTGATTGCCATTTCTAAGAAACCTCATTATCACCTATTGTAATCAATCAATAGTTATATATGTCAAAATTTTTTTGTCAATATCCCACTTTTAATACGAACGTACTTGGCACGTCCGATCAGTCGATGAATTTCACATTCGTTAAAATTTTATGCATAATTCATATTGATAGCGGATTTCCTATACATATAATATCATCACAAAGCATTTACTTATTGCGTTTATACCGCAGAGTTTCATGAATATCCGCAACGTTGTGTTCATACAACAGTCTTTCATGAATATCAGCATTAGAATTCAACGTCCATATCAGCCACACAGCACATGCGTCAAGATATTCTACGGTCAAGATCAGTTATACTTATTTCGTTTCAATTCCGCGCATTAAGGTAGTTTGGTAGCCGCAAACCGAAGTCAAAAAAATAACTTTATTTTTTTTTTTTTTTGCAAATAATTATCCAAAGCATGCTATAATAATTAAAAAAAATTCACATAAGAATTTATTTGATTCAATTTAATACGTGTTATAATTAAATAATTATAATAATGTAATGAATAAAATATTAATTGACTAGTACTCAGCTGTCACTAGATGATACCAACTTTAAATGATTTTTAGGTTGGTATTTGAACTACGTCTCGCGCGCCTTATTTGCAGTTGAAATTTATAAACATAACCTCGAGCTGTCAACTGGTTTATATTATATTGTGAATTCTACGAGCTTATTTTTTAAAAAATTAATGTTTTTAAGTTAAAATGAAGCGGGTATGATTATCTGGACGATTTGTAAAAAAATCTAAATTACAAAAACTTACAAAAGGTAGAGAGACATTACTCAATTTCCATGAAAATAAAGAAAAAAGTAGTGATAGTGAAAAGTGCTGTGTAAAAAGCAGTAGAATTAATATTGCGTATTTATTACAACAATTAGTATGTATCCAATGTACTAATCGTTTACATTTAGATTCCATTAAAAGTGAAACAAAATTTGGATTGGCATCAACATTTAAAATTGAATGTGAAAATTGTTTACAAATAAACCACATTCATACTTCAAAACGAATTTACGGAAAAAAAAGTGCTAAAGCTCTTTTTGACGTAAATTGTCGTACCGCTTTAGGTATATTTAATATCCTTTAATTGTCACGTACCATTTATAAGTATATATTAAAAAATTCTAGTTATTATTTGAACTTAGCGCGCTTGGTGGAGTCGCTGTTACGTCCTGGAGTGCGCGATTTCGTCGAGAGAGGCTTACCTTGTTGAATTACGTTGTTCGTGGTCGGGCGCCTCTGCTCCAGATTGGTTGAGAGCCAATCTCTGCGATGCTCCAGCGTAATTGTTGCCAACCTCACTATAATAATTTATTTTATAGGGATTTGTTCGTTTCTAGAGATGTAGATTCGAAACGGAAACTAGTGGAATTGTGAAGATGTTCGGATTGGCGGTAAATGAATAATATTTGTGAACACGATTTAAATTTAAATCACTTATTTATTTAATTATTTGCACTTCACAAAATTGTTCAATGGCTTACTTATTTAATAATAATATCGATGATGAATTAACAAATAAAAATTATTAACTTGATTTCTGTTAGTTATTCTATTTTTATTTAATTTTAAATGAGAACTCCGACTTGTTTAATTATTTCTTATATCTTTATTCGACAGTAATTTTTCTCGCGAACGTCGCGGATAATTATCGCTCTCGAGTATATTCTGAGTAGGAACTGTACTCTACTCGATTTAAACTCGGCACTATGCGACTTTATTAATTAGTTAAAGAACTTGCGTTGAACAATTATTTTTCAGAAAATACTTGGTCTTAAAATTGTCAGCTAAATGATTGAAATTAATCTTGTCGAAGAACTGATCTTTTTAATAGTCGTCGGAGAACTTCTCATTTTCGGTCTAGTCGGAGAACTGATCTTTTTCTTAACTATCGGAGAACTGCCTGTTTCCCAATTTTCCAGAGGTTTTATAACATCTCATTGAGGGAGGAGTTTTCATCTCGCGGTCCGTGCGGACTCGCGCTCATAGGTTATAGATTTTTTAGAAGTTGTTCATTCGTTGTTTCAAGTTTTTCTCTTAGGAGAGTTTGTGGGAAACAGTTTTCAATCTTGGTCCTTTGAGTTTCACCGAAGAATTTGGTTTTATCATTTTGTGCGATTGTATATCGGACTATATTACTTATCTTAGTTAGAAAGTTTCATATCATGCGTGGGAGAAGAATATGTGTTATTGATTTTGAACATTCCATTCTTTTTACGCGTCTAATGTTTATTTTTATGCTTATGCGTTTCTAATGAAAAGAATGCTTTTGCGATAAATTCAAGTTCTTATCTTTATCTATTCCTGTGTTTTTGTTTTATATAACGATGTAATGGTTTGTTTACCCAGGTGGTGTTTAATTATAGCATAATGACAGAATTTCTATCAGCGAGCGTTGTATATATCTAATATGCGGATTATACAGTTTTATCTTAGTTTTTTATCTAGTTTCTATCGTGTTTCATATTTCGGTTTATTCTTCACATTCTTGTTCTATTGCATCATTTTTATTATACAATTATTAAACATTATTTTAATTATTCTTATTTTTATATTCATTGATTCGAGTGTTGCAGTTATTGAATGGATTTCTATGATTGTCAGTCGAAGTTCTCATTTGTCTTATAATTATGTGCTTATATACCTATACATGGATATTTATACATACATATATATATATTTATACGTACATACATACTTATATATGTGTACATGTAGATGTGTCATTGTAATTTTATTCAACATATGCGTTCTTATAATTAAGTTATTCTATGTTTGAGATACATATATATATATATGTCTCTACAGCGAGTGTTTCACGCATGCGCATCTTATGATATATGAGTATATGTATATCCCTATATTGGGGATATAACATCGCCATTTTTCCCCTAGTAAAAATGGAGGAGAGAAAGTCTCCGATAAACAACAGAGATAGAAGCCACATGTCAATATTAAAAAATTAATTAAAATAAAACTATGTGGTAAATCGTTTCAAAATTTTTACAGTATATTTTTGAGATACCGTTTTATCTATTACAAAGTTTTTTTTGTGGGGTCAAGTTTGTCAATTTTTTACAAACCCTCAATTTCCGGAGTTATTGAACAAGGACACTCATAAGAGTTCGTGTATTTTTGCATAACTTTAATTAATTATATCTCTTAAACGGTGTGGTAAAAAAATCTGATTTTTTTTCTATACCCGGGAAAAAATGATTTTGCCTGATCATATATAGTTATATATGATTATATATGATTATATGTAAATTTATATATAACTATATATAATCATATATAAATCTATATATAATTAGACCTGATCAGACCTGCGGAATATAGGTTCATATATGATTATATATAAATCTGTATATGATTAGATCTGATCAGACCTGACTTATCCTGGCCCATATATAATTAGACCTGATCAGACCTGCGGAATATAGGTTCATATATGATTATATATAAATCTGTATATGATTAGATCTGATCAGACCTGACTTATCCTGGCCCATATATAATTAGACCTGATCAGACCTGACTTATCCTGGCCCATATATAATTAGACCTGATCAGACCTGAGGAATCTAGGTTCATATATGAGTATATGTAAATTTATATATAACTATATATAATCATATATAACCCTATATATAATTAGATCTGATCAGATCTGAGGAATCTAGGTTCATATATGATTATATATAAATCTGTATATGATTAGATCTGGTCAGACCTGACTTATCCTGGCCCATATATAATTAGACCTGATCAGACCTGAGGAATATAGGTTCATATATGATTATATATAAATTTATATATGATTAGATCTGATCAGACCAAATTGATAGAGGACCATATATATATATAAATCTGAAAACATGAAGCGATATACATAATCATATCTATAATCAAATGTAAATTATAAATTTATCAATAAGTGTAATTTTAGCTTAAATATAAATACCAGAATTTTTTAATTTGTTTTATTTTTTTCAATTTTTAACGTCTTTTACTAATTTTTTTAATTAATAAATTACAGAAGAAGAGCTAAAGTATATAATTCTATTTTATATTGTCATTATTATTATTTGTAAAGCAATACCAAATTAACAATATTTTTGGTTTATACATCCAAGCAAATATAATACATTTATTATAAATTATATATAATATTCTCTAAATTTACATCATATATTTATTAATATTTGAATAGAGTATACTTCGTAAATAACATTTTCACCACACAGGTTTCAAAGTATTTGGTTTTTTACATACACAATTTTCGACTCTTATAAGTTGTGTGACTTTTTTAACATCAGAATACTTGATTAGAACTGTATCATTATTTTCTTTTATAGGAATAACGTGTTCAATAATACTTTTGGTTTTCATGTGATAAAAAAAGTTAGTATGATCAATACTAAATTGGTTTACAATGAAATACAAATTTTCTCGAAATTCAAAAATGTACTTAATCGATCCATTTATTAAAGATTCACCAAGATATATCTGTACAGTGTGGCTATTTGTTTTCGTCACTTTATAAATCTCTGATGTATAGATTTCATTAATGATTTTAACACGTGCGTAGACAGATATATCTTCTAAATCAATATTATTAGATAACAATAAGTCGAGCTCAAAGTAATTGAATGTTATATTTTTAATCGATTTTCCTAAAAGTTCATAATTTTCTCTCGATTTATCAGTTGAATTATTACCTAACTGTTCATTCATACGATTCTCGATAAGAAGTGCTCCTTGTAATATTTGCAAATTATTTACAATTTCTTGGCCGAAATGTTTGCTACCGCGCACACATTTCGCTATGTAGCCATTATAATTTTCAAACGGAAATGCTGAAGTCCCCGGTAAAGGTCCCCATCTCTTTATGCATAGTACCAAATGAAGAAGCTGATGTACGTTGTAACTTAATTGCCCATCGCCATACAACTCTTCGACTTCTGATACAAATATTTTCAGTAAGTTATCCGCTTCTACAAGATCAGCTTGTGTTATTGTAGACTTGACTAAATTGAAGATCGCCTTTACTAACAATAACCAATGCTGAAAATATTCCTCTTGTAAATGAGAAATAAGCAATGGAATGGAGTAAAATAACAAAAAATTATAAAACTCAGAAGCTTTGAATAAATTGTATTCTGATAATTTTCTTGGTAACCTTGAACACGATTGTGGTGGTCGTATCTTCAACATTGAAGCATCAATTTCATCGCTTTTACTTTTTAAACTCCAAAGCATTTTTTTCCTGAACCAAAGACCAATTATTTGTTTAACGACACCAAGTAAAACTGAATGCATGAATTCAGGCAGAACGCATGTTCCAAGATCAATCAGAGGAAGACAAGATACAACAGAATATCCTTTCACTCCACGAATTTGAACTGTTGCATTTTTTCTGAGCAATATTTTCGCTTGGGCTTCCATTCTCTTTCCAGTTCTCAATTTACAGTAAACTTTATACGGAAAAATACGAGAAGTTTTCATGCCGGCAATGCGTTTCCTTTTCACCGTCCGGATTTCACAAATGTTACAACCGTAACGGCCATTAAATGACATAATATTTAGTATTTGGGCTCTTGCTGGTGCATCCGCTATAATTAACGGGGTTACAATTTTGGAATTTATCGCTTGTCCAGTTCTTGGATGGATCCAATCAATACCAGCAACAAAGCATTGTCTTAGTTTTTCGAAAAATGGCTTGAGAAAAAGATTCATCAATGGCTTACAGCTGTCATCATACCATAATCCTATTACGATTATGAATTTATCTCTTACATCTTCAGATAATTCTGCAATTGTAAACATTAGAGGCCAGCAGTGACTTTTTACGCTCTTAACTAGAGATAAACCATCAGTGTTGAGTATGAGTGTCAAGTCATATGCATCTTTATTATTCCGAGTATTTACTCTGATATATTCCGTCCCATCAGTTATGTCTGAAATACTTCCAGTTGATGATCGAGTCAGTTTCAATTTTTCTGCTAGATTATTTTTTTCAAAAAGAAATTTTATTTGATCTGAAACATCGAATTCATGAAAAAATCCAATATCTGAGGCTTGATCTGTCTTACAGAGAGAACATTTTTTTACCTGCTTTTTACCTAAAACTTCGAGATCAACATTAACTAAACATTTTTTACAATAATAATTTCTAATAACTTTGCAAGGAGGAGCAATATTTTTAGCGTACTGAAAGAGCTTAAATAGTGATTTTGGCATTTCATTATCATCTGGTAAAAATTTCAGCTGCATTTTTAATATGTCTTTTAATGCGGCTTTAGTAATATTATGCTTAATATGTAAATTTAGTAAATCTAATACAAATTTGTCTACGCTCGCTGTATTGTTAGGCAACAGCATATTTCTTTGAGCTCTATCGGCATTCATTTCTCCTCTCTCATTCAAATCATTATAATCACATTCGATATCATCACCATCGTCGTATTCATCATTATTATTCGTTACTTCGTCATCGTAGTTATTATATGATTCCCTATTTTCATTACAATGATCTTCATCTGAGTCTTCGTCTTGATCTGTACTCATGCTTGAAACACTATCAACATCTGATACATCGCTTAGTGAAATATCTGAATCATTCATCGGGTTATCAATATTTGTAATACAATCCTCTTCAAGAATGCATGATCCGGCAAGTTGATTCTCAGTTCTATTCTCATCACTAGAGAAAAAACAATTAGCTCGCCATCGATTGAGTGTTCTTAATGGAATCTAAAAAAATATGCAAATAAATACAATACTGAATGATCTGCACTTTTATAATTTATGAAATTATGTTAATGAAAAAATTATTAATACTTTAAATTATTTGGCACATTATTAGACACAAAAAAACTCTTAAATAGTACAAGTGAACTATTTTTTAAAAAAATTTTTTTGATGAATTCTTTTTCCTAATTTACTTGAATGAAAAAAAAAAATTTATTAAACTCTGTCAATTTTACTTATAAAACAACATAATAATAATAATAATAATAGACTTTGGACAAAAAACTTTCATAGTTTAAGGAGTCGTTACGGCTTATTACTTGCAATCAACAATAAAAATTGTTTATAAATATTTACCGGAACTGTCGAATCTGATGTGTATCGTTTATATTTTTTCTTAGGAATTGGTGAAGATTGAGGTGAATTTTCATCATTATGGAAACTCATGTTACTATCGTTGTATAAAATTCTTTGAAATAAATTATAAGAATTATGTGAACAATTTTTTTGCCGTCCTGTGTTTTCCGTCTATTTAAATTATAACCTATAAACAAAATAATGGAAATATAATATGCAAATATATACTGATGATTAATTTATATAAACCGGCAGGATTTTTATTATCGTCCAATCAGTTAATGAGGCAGTTAATTAATTATTCGAACCTTTATTTTTATAAATTCTGAAAAGAATTTTGACTATATATATATACTTACTTTCAGGAAATTAAAGAATTTGTTTGTAATTGACAATAGAATGTGTGGAATATACATATTGCACCGCGCATATACACATTATCACCAGAGCGTCATCCGCCATAGCGCCTTTAGTAGCGAAACGATATTCAACTGTCATACACAATAATCACAAAGTCGTCCCCATTTTGATAGTGCGTGCGGCGTCTATTTTTTATTGTTAAAAAATTTTGCTCAGTAATCTAAATAATTGACTATAGAATAAAATTCCACAAGTCCAATAATAATACTAACCTAATAACAACGAATCTATAATGTTTATTTTAAAATGCTCAAGAGATAATTCTTTCTGTAAAATCGAAGATAGTGAGGTTATCTTTCATGAAGATAGCCCGCCCAAAGAAGGTGAAATCATTAAATTCTTTTGGCACGGAAAAGAAGAACTTGGGGAATTAATAATGAAATCTGGTAAGTAAAAAATCAGTTTATTTAGAAGCAAAATATTACTGTGTTTATTTTGACGTTTCCATATAAATACGAGATTAAGAAACATTATACATGTGCTTCGCGTGTTCTGTACAAAAATCAAATTTTATAGACTAGAGTTTTAATAAAATAATATATTTGAATGTAAATTTTTTAGATAACATTACAAAAATAAATCAGAAGTTTGATGAAATAAAGAAAGATGCGAAAAAAAGACCGCGTCCTTTAAGCTCATCTCCAGAAACTACAAATGAGTCACAAGCTTCTTTGAAAAGACCCAGAAAACCGAATTCTAAGTATACTTCAATTTCATTTGAGAACTTAGGATTTTTGAAGTTACCAAAAGAAGATAAAGTTTCAAAACGAGTATGTTCAGTGTTCCTTAAAATAATAAACGTATTTTTATTGAACAAAATAAATAAAATTAAATGTTTAATTTATCAAATTACTATATAGTATAATTATAAAATTTTACAGAAAGTTAAAGATGACAATATAAAGCGGAGTGACAAAATGAGACAATTACTTCTTGAGAAAGAAATCTCCGAAAGCAAGACTGTTAAGTCAAAAAGCAAAAAAATCAGTCCGACAAAAGATGAATTAAAAAAACGACTAGCAGAATTGGAAAAAAAGATGAAAAACCCGACGGGTATGGTATTTTTTATAATCAAAAACTTTTTTCAATTTACATTATAATTTCAAACAATCTTAGCAATTAAAAAAATTAGAGTTAAGTTGTTTTTAGCATTTCGATTATGTTGAAAAGAAATATTGATAGATTTTAACTATTTTACAATAACAGGATCATCACTGGACTACGAAATTCCATCTACTTCTCTCACTATTACACCAGAAGCAAATCGTAAAAATAATAAGCAAGACAATTCTGCCACAGAAAGTGACTCTGAAGTTGAAAAATCACTAAGAGTCGATTTAGATGATTGGCGAAACAATAGTGAAAGCGGAAATAGTCATCCTGAAGACTCAATAATATCACTAGACGATGATAATGACAAGGAAAATAGTGCTTTAGCTCGTAGTTCTTTTGAGAAGTCAGATCACAAAAATGTTATTATAGAGGATTTTACAGATGATTACAATGACCCTGATCTTTACGGTAAAGATTGGTCTGGTGAAAAGGTATATTTTTATATATTATGCTGTATTATTTTGTTATTATATTAAAAAAAAAATGTTATTGAGATATTTTCTGTTCTATTTCTAGTTATATCTATTTCTAATTATTATTTTTCTATGATAGATGTATAAACTAGTCGACAAAATATACTGCAAAGAGACAGAGTACAAAATATGTAGCAGACAATGTACAAAAGCTTCCCATGTAGTTCGAAGATTAATAACTGGAGTTTTCAGGCCAAGTGGCTATTTAGATGCAACGTTGACTGGACAAGCTCCTAGAGCACACCTGCAAGAAGGAAAACCAACTCCAGTAAAAGCATTAAATGCTGCAGCGAAAGATGAAATTATTAGTAAGAAAAAAAACATGTTTTTGTGTAGAAATACTTCTGTAGAAACTTCTAATTATATTCCAACAATATTTTGGTATATAGTATCTTTACAAATATTTTCAATACTAAATCCGACTTTTCATTCGTGTTTATACGTATACATACACTGTTTTAATGTATGCATGTTTTTTTACTAACTTATTTTCAATCTATTGAGTATTTTTTCGATGTATAGATTTCGCCATGGCATTAGCTAAGTCAAGAGGATGGAAAAGTAATAAAGGAGTCATTCAAACGAAAGAAGAACTAGCGGGTGTAATGTCTCAAAAGATTGGAGAATTAAAAAGGGCCCATGTTGCCAATGAAAAAGCTAAGTCTTAAGTAATAATCTTAAGACTGAAACTTTTCTTATCTAAGTTTGCATATAATTATTTAAAAAGCTCAAAAATAAGTATTACTAGGGTTAAAAGATTGACCAAAGTACCTTTATTTTTAAAAATTCGTTGAGTATAAAATATACTTTTAAAAGTAATCGATATTGGGATACCTCAGATTAAAAAAACTAGAATAATACATGCTGCTGAGTACTCACAATTTTATAGAATTTAAGTAACAAATTCTTAGAAGATTTAGTTAATTTGCAATAATTCTTATTCAAGCTTGCAAATAATTATTTAAAAAGTTAAACATTAAGTAATATATTATAATCAAAAAAGTTGTTCAAAGTACCTCTATTTTCGAAAATTTCGTTAAATATGAAGTATATTTTTAAGGTAATGATAAATACTGCGATACTTTAGTATAAAAAACATAGAATAATACATGCTTGTTTGTACTCACAGTTTGGTAATATTTAAATGAAAAATTTTTCGATGACTATAACTTCAATTGCAATAATTATCATCTAAATTTGCTTATGATTATTTAAAAAGTGTAAAAATAAGTAATATTGAAATTAAAATACTGATTGGTCTGGTGAAAAGGTATATTTTTATATATTATGCTGTATTATTTTGTTATTATATTATAATAATATAAAAATTAATATAAAAAAGAAATAATTTATGTTTATACGTAATAACAATTTCATTATATTTGATAAAATTCTATTGACAAACTCATGGTTAAATGATAAAGTTGATTAGTAATTATTATCATAAAAACTGACATGATCATACATAATCATGTATGATCATACATAATCACTTATATGTAATAAGATCTAATTATATATGATTATATATGATTAGACCTGGCCAATTTTCAGATCTAATTATATATAAGTGATTATGTATGATCATATATGATCAGGCAAAATCATTTTTTCCCGGGTAGGTGTATTAAATTATAATTTTTCGAATAAATACAAAAAAATATAGGGTCAAGTTTAAGTCATTTGGCTACCAAACTACCTTAAAGGGTGGATTGTATTTCCTACTAAATATATATTTTTAAAGTGTTATTATATATCGAGAGTAGCCTTAATTAAATTTAATAACTTAATTAAAAAATCGATTCAGGGTAAATATTCAACGTATCTCATTACTTTTCTTTTCAGTTATTGATATCAAATCTAATTGAATATTAAATTTTTTCTCCAGATTGTAAAAGATATTTATAATGGCGTCACTCCAAGTCATCGAACGTTCTTTATGGGAATTGAAATTAGAACCAAAAACATATACGTTTGCACAATTGTTGAGAGATGTAGATGCACTTGTAATGCCGCAAAATTGGGTATATATGAAGTATAAAAATGAATTCATAATGTTTGTAGAGTTTGCTCCACCCAACCATTTTGAGGGAAAGAAAATTGTTGTGATGAATTCCATGGACGTTAAATTTTTTAATGAAGGCAAACCAGTGCCATGGATTTCATGTGAAGAAGTAGAATCGAAGCATCAACTCGAACATATTTTGGATGTATTTGATTCAATATTATCTTTGGAATAAATCACTATACTGCATGAATTTTAAATTGTATATATAACAAATCAATGGTACATCCGTAATTTATGTCAGACTGAATTTTCTAAATTATGTTGAATATGAACGTCTATTTTGATGGAAATTTGATGAAGAAATTTTATCTGAATTAACATACTTTCATAATTTAAATAATGTTTGATAATATATTATGTCAATTTTCAATGAATTTTTGTATTAGTGACCATACGATGTTGTAAATCATGTCGGGAATCATAATTTTTTTTTTGTAATATAATGATATATACTTATAATAATCGGTTTTTTTCCATAGTTCATTATAGTACAAAAGACAATTCAGATTGGATGATCCCACTTGTTTCGTTAAGTTACATGAATCCTATATGTGTTCATTAAGTTTATATGAAACGTAAATATTTAAAAGAAATAAATTATTTGTGAAACTTTATTTATTTGGTATTCAATGTTTCATTTCTATACGAAAAAAATAATTTAGTAACAATTTAAGCACTGGAAATCGGAGTATTCAACAAAATCTCCAATCAATAAATGGAATCAGAATTATTTTAAGTAGTTTTTGCAGCACATCTTTTTTAAATCATTTTTTAGTAATATTGATCTGTATATAATAAGTACATGTATGTATATAGTCCAGTCATTTAAGGTCAAATTAGGCAAGAATCTCGGAATTCGAGATACCCAGCTGTAAGTCTGTATGTACTTGTATATTGACACCCTAAAAGTTGTCTCAAAATCTATATATGGTAGGGTGTGCGCAACTATAAAATTTCAAGGTCAAAGGTCACAAAAATCGGTTTTTTGCGCTTTTTTCGTAAATATCTCATTCCCTATGGGTTTTTTGCAATTTGTATTTATTATCAATATTGTAGAATACAAAATTTTCTACAAATTTTGTTTAAAAAAATTTTTTATACGGTGAACCGTTTCCGAGATAGAGGGCGGAGAGCGCGCGGTCACAGCATCACTTCAGGTCAACCCGTGCCTCCGGTCGAAAACGCGCTATATATAGTTGATGAACTATCGATAAATAAATGATTATAAATATTTGTCAATTTTTATTAACTATTATATTATATTTTATCATTTTTTTCCTAACCAATCCACTTTTTATTCAGTATTTATTTATTTAACAACACTTACCTGTCCATGTAATTGTAGAATTGTTAATAAAAATATAGGAATTATATTAGAATTATAATCTAATTAATGGCAATAACTTTTTACATGATGAAAAAAAAACAAATAAATTATGAATTAATCTTTTTATTAAAAAATATCATTCAATAGATTTATTTTTATTAAAAGTAAAAAAAAATGGAATGAAGGGTACAAAAACTACAATTTATAATTTTAATCATCTTCTTCTTCTTCATCGTCGTCTTCCGGCTGCTGGTAAATTTCAAACTGGTCTTCATTATCGTCTTCAACGACATTTGTCTCAAGTTCTTCCATGATTTCGGGGTCAAAGGTTCCATCTTCGTTAATGTCGCTCTGATATGGTTGAGCATTGAGACAAGCTTGCCCATTACATAGGCCACAAGCCAATGAGCATTGCAAGCCCGCTTTCCTGCATCCGCATCGCGAACCACAACCACTCTTGCAGTTGCAGAAAATTGTATTTAGCAAATGTTCTGGAGCAGGTGGTAAAATTGTCATGATAGGCTCCAGAAAATCGTTTCGCACTGCCCAACCCCATACCTGGGGTTCCAAATCATGCCCTAACCAAGTTTGAACTTGATAATATACACGATTGAAATGTAGATATGAGCAGCTGCACTTGTTGGTGGAATATTTGAAAGCTGCACAGGTTTATTAAGTTTTGTAGACTTGACGTAATACATATAACGAAGATGATCGAGACTTTTCACAGATTTCGGAGCATTATAGACGGCTAATAAGGTTTGAGTTCCACTTTCTAATAATCTCTGGGGCAAACAATTTTCTTCCTCAAATGCTGCAGCTAGTTCATCCAAATTTGTCAGTTTCTCAAAAACTTTTAAAAATGATTTTTTTCCCTTTTTAAAAAGCGCAGAAGTTGTGTCACAGCCACTTAATGCGTGCAGAAATAAAATATGTGTTTTGGAATGAGGATAATTATCAAAACTTTTAGTCGAGTATATCTCCGTTTTTACATTTCTGTTTCGTACCACGATTGGTTTATCGCGGTAATAAGATGCCACCAAACAAATTATGAGGACACCACGAGGTTGAAAGAATCAAAACTGTCTGTTATTTTAATTCTTATTTATTTGAAGCCTACTTGCTTCATGTAATGTGATTTCAAGACGACTGATTTACAAAAATATAATTTACAATAATTGGAAAATTCGGGAAAGAAAGGAAGGGGAAAGTTGGTGTACGAGTGGGAGGCAATACGTAGGAAGTAGTGGGAGAATGGAGTAAGGCAATTAATGGTGTAATTAGGATGGGCAAGAAATACAATTTTATAACATGAAAAATGGCAGTTACATTTGGGAGAATAATAAATTAAAGTATTGCTTATTTTTTCCGGCAATGAATAATGCATTAGAAGTATAATATTAAAAATGATTTATGATATGTTGAAAACTACTCAAAACTATAAATGATAAATTAAGTGTTTGCCAAAAAGATTAACAAAGCAGTAAATGAGTTTTACATAATACAGCTTGAATAACTGAAATAAATGAAATTGTAAATTAAACATTTTAGAACTGATGACAATAGAGGTTTTGATTTATGAGATGCATTTACTTAAATAATATAAATCTAACTATGTACGAAAAGAAAGCGTTTAGATTTGTTAAACAATTATAAAATTTACAATGATTATGTTCTTCAATTTATTTAATTTTGAGAGAGCTTATGACGGTCATGACGTCAGAACAATTTCCTTTTCCAACTTTTTTAAAGAAAATTTGTTGTTCGTAAGACAGTGTACGCCCAATTAAAATCACAAGTAAATAAATATCTTGTCCTATTATAACTGCAGTTTTTTCAGACTTTGATTCTTCAATTGCAGTTTCAACAATAAGAACATCCGCATCATCTCTGGCTTGTTTAGTAGTAATATTTGCAGCTTGTAATTTTTCAATTATCATATTAATGAGCTTATGTTTGTTATTTCGATTTGATAAGAATTTTTCTTGAGTAACTGGTACAACCATTGTTTCATCGAAACAGACTTCATACGTTTTTGAAAGTGCATCAGTTCTTCTCTGCTGCTCCATAGCTTTTACGTTCTTACTGTTATCTGAATATCCGTCAAATACAACAATTATTTTGGAACTGTAATGTCTTTGTAAATAATTTATGTATTTATCAAAAATAATAGAAAAAGTATCTTCTCTGCTCCATACAACATGATGAAGAAGAAATCCGCCATCAATAATGAACGTCACATTATTTTCATTGAGAACAAAATCAATTGGGCTCATGTAGTCATACAATGACGATTTTGTTGTTTTTCTCATGCCATCATTATCAAATAGGGCTGTTGGATACGGACTCAATTCATATTGAAGATATTCTTCAAGATTACTTTCAAATTGTTTGCTGACAGTAATTCTTTGGAAGAGTAATAATGGATCCACTGCAACTGTACAATCATTTATTTTTACAGATTTGTTAACACTGGAAAGCGGCATTACTTTTTCAGAACGAACGTTCCCGTATGGCAGCCATAATTGCATGACTTATCGAGGTACATTTTGTTTTTAAATGATGAATTTGTCCTTTCCTATTTTTTACGATGACTTCTTCTAAAAAATGTGATAAAGTTTTTGGAATTTCTTCATTTACATTATCCAACATTTTACTAGGAGGTGGATAAGATCTAGTTTCAACTATAGAGGTTCGGATATCTTCTCTAATAATTCCTGCTGCAGCTTCTACAATTCTTAGCCTTTCTGCTTCGGGGTCTATTTTTTTACTTTCATACCAAGCTTTTGATAGAATATTAGCTTGTGCATCACGGAAAGAAATGATTGTGAAAGCTCCAACTTTCTTCGTAATTAGAATATTGGTTAAATACTTCTGTTGTAGTCGTGTAATAATAGTTTTATCATCTGGCACATACCCTGTAAAGACATCTTTAAGCTCTTTTAGTGTGAATTGAGAATCATTATTATTTTCGATGTAATTGAAAATCTCAAAAATAGCTTCTGTAACTTGATTATCTTGACGAGGTTTCGGAAGAGGCGATGATGATGATGATTTGTTTGAAAAGTTTGTAAAGCAAGCAGCATGGTACTTCGCTTCAGCAGCGATCAAATCAGAGTGTAAAATTATACGACTTTTCACCAATTCTCCAAAATCATCCCCACGTTCTTCTGCTTTTTTCATAACAGTATCTTTGAACTCAAGAGTACTCACATTTTTTATCTTCCGCCTGTATTTTTCTCTTTTCTTTTTCTCTGCAGCCTCATCAGCAACTTCGCCACAAAATAAACATTGATTCTTAAAATCGAACACTTCACCTCGTTTTTTACGGAGTACTAATGGAGAAGTTATAATTTCTCCTTCTTCTTGTTTCCGTTATGCTGCTTGGATACAGTTTTTACTTATGTAAACACTTCGGCACTTTTCATGCACCTTAACAGAGGTTACTGTTTTTATATAATTAATTTTTCCGTCGTTTCGTTCGACACTTGCAGTTCGTAGAGATGTCATACCGCGCACTACTTCAATAAGCGATTCACCTCTCGAATCTGACTTATTACATAGAAAACACAAATCAGCCATAGCTCTTGAAATTGTACGTCCGTAGTTACCAAGATACGATTCAAAACTGACTGAAAAGAAGAGAAGACGGTCGTAACTCGTAACTATACAATACAAAAAAATTGAACACCTGTCCCTACTGGCTATAAATAGAAAGGTCCATAGTATATAATAGGGGCCCGTACAATTTCCAGGTATAATTTTTGACGTAGTGGAAGCATTTTAAAATTTACAGATTTTAAAGAAGATGCACTTAATAATTTTCTATTTAAAATGTCATTTGTGTAAATGGGAATATAATTATATTATGATTTAAGTTTTTCCCTTAATTATTTTTTAATTTTAGGAAACGGTTATCAGTATTATTGAATAGATATAGATTTAATGCATGAAGAAAATGATAAAATATAATATAATAGTTAATAAAAATTGACAAATATTTATAATCATTTATTTATCGATAGTTCATCAACTATATATGGCGCGTTTCCGACCGGAGGCACCGGTTGACCTGAAGTGATGCTGTGACCGCGCGCTCTCCGCCCTCTATCTCGAAAACGGTTCACCGTATAAAAAATTTTTTTAAACAAAATTTGTAGAGAATTTTGTATTCTACAATATTGATAATAAATACAAATTGCAAAAAACCCATAGGGAATGAGATATTTACGAAAAAAGCGCAAAAAACCGATTTTTGTGACCTTTGACCTTGAAATTTTATAGTTGCGCACACCCTACCATATGTAGGTTTTGAGACAACTTTTAGGGTGTCAATATACAAGTATTCACAGACTTACAGCTGGGTATCTCAAATTCCGAGGTGAACTCCCTATAATGACTGGACTAATAACTATACACAGTTCATAAAAATAAAGTTGTTCAAACAATAATTCTCTACTCATTTTTATTTTTATGTAATTTTACTAAAACGAATTGTCGAAATTATTAAGTTTCATATAATAAAAAAACATTTTTATCAAATAATCTGCTATATGAAAAATAACTAATAGTATATTATATTATAAGTGAGTGCACTCATGAAATAAGTCATTATAAGCGAGTAAGATAATTTTGACGCACGAGCGCTTGCGCGAGTGTGACAAATTCTTACGAGCTTATTATGGCTATTACATACACATAATGTGATATACGACGTTTTGTCAATTGTTTAAAAAAGTATAAAAAGAGTCAAACATCCAGATCTTGGTTGTCTTGATCGGTCAATTGCAGGTTATCATGGATACGTTGTTGATGAAAAACAAATTTTCGATTATATTTTCATTTTCACCAGTATATATAAAATTTAGTTACTATATATATAGTGAGAGAAATTTGATTTTAGTCATTGAAAACTAACGTATAAAACACCTGAAAAACTGGAACTGTTAACAGTATCCAATTGGATAAATATATATTATTTATGACACTGCAGTTTTATGCCCTTACTTATTTGTTTATGTTTATTCTATTAATTATTTAAAAAAAAATATGCATACAAATCCTCAACAGCTGTGCATAATGTGGAAGAATGAACAACAATATATGCATATTTAATATTACAGATGTAATACAATTCGATTTTTCGGAAATGAATGACTTTCAATGTTATCGTCAATGATAATAATAATATCGATATAATGATGATCTAGAAATTTAAAACTCTCTAATGAAAATGTCTAAAATTCTCATCTCACCAAAAATTGCGTTCAATGGATTCAACAATTCAATAATGATTTAATAATTATATAGAGAACTATAATATAAATATAATATAAATAATAAGTTTCAAAATTTGTTCATTTTGGCAAATCGAAAATAATGCAAAACTTCAAATGTAAATGTTTTTTTGTATTTTTCTCATTAACGAAATTTCATGTAAGGCAGATGAGAAACTTTCATCACTTCATGAGCAAGTTGATGACATTTCTGAGTCTACAGATGTCAGTTTGAACATCATGAGGGAAAAAATTCCTGCGGAATGGCACGTGAATAAATATTCAAATGTAATAATATTATCACACATCAATCCAATAACGTTTGAGATAAAGAAGCAGATAAAAATTCTGCCCGACATGACGATGCAGGTAATTTAGTGAACATTTATATAATAAAAAGATATTTTTGGGTGGTAACAGCTGTTATTTTCTACATCGTTATTTTAGGTGTCTATCAATAATATTATTACACGGGTCAGGAATTTGGTACAGATTCAATCCATAGATGATTTGTACCAAAATGTCATGATTGTTCACAACCTATTATTATGTTGCGGAACAGGAATAGAAAATAAGTGAGTATAGCATGTATACCCTACGATGATTTCCTATCAATAACTACTCACATTGTTATCTATTTTGATGGATATTTCAATCCTCCTCTATCCATCAAATCAATCATTACATAATCCTTTACCATCTCAGAGCCGTCTGTGACAATATTATTCAAGCAAGCAGTACATTTCGTCCACGCCCCACATTTTTTCGCCAAGTATCCGGCCACAGTTCCTGTGAGATATTCCAACAGCTCCAAAGCAGCCCGTAGAGATATCTTCAACCCATAGCACGTGGAATCCGTGATAAATATATAATTTTTCTCTTTTGCAATGGTTTCCCATTCCTCCAGATACTCCAAAAAATTTATTATTTTCTGAAAACATTGAAAAACAATTATGCATTAGCATCATTATGATTTGTATAAATTATAATATAGGTTTGAAATATTCATAATACAGATCAAATACTTACTTCGTGTTCAACCGAGTTCAATTTCAGGGCCCTTTGTCCTGAACGTAACATCATCACATCAATGATCCCATGAATACGATTTATAAATGCTACGGAGGGCAAGCAGTCTTCGAGGTCAGGATGGAACTTTGTTCTATCATCTTGTCTCATATACATCTGCATTGCGGCAGAGACCCGATTTGAGAAGTACTGAAAAACAAATTGTATTGTCTTTTTATTAATTACAATTACAATAAAAAATTTTTAGAATAGAAATATTACTTATTAAATATATATACAGCATATTTTACCTCAAATGCCAATGGTACGTTCATTTTTTGATAAAACTTCGGATTAAGAGTATCCGATGTCAATTTATAAGCCACTTTAAGATTTAGAGGTTGTTTGGACTCTATATCTAAAACGGCTCTCCAATGGTTTTTCTTTACGATGCCGTCGGGTGTCTGTTAATAAAGAAACGCCCAAATTACAATAATATTAAATAACAAAAATTGAATACATATTATTTAAAATAATTATTACTTACCCATATTCCCTCATTTTTCGCTATGGCGTTTCTGAAGTTTTTAATCAGATGAGGGAAATCTGAGAAAAACCACAGCCTTCGGGATTCATCGCATGGATGCTGCGTGGAAATTTGATCTTCAGTTATTCCGAAGCGATCCCACATACTTCGGTTCCACGATGCTCCATCTGTCACCACTGCATCACATTGGAATCCTGAATTTTCTAACAAAATCAGGCATTCCAGAATGAGGTATTGCAAGGACTTGCTGTCGGCGCAACCTTTGGAGAGGAAACATGCTAATGTCTGCACCCATTTCCCTCGGAATGGTTGAAACATTATGACCAAGACATGGTCTCCAAGTTGGTCCTTATGCCGCTCAGGAGTATGATCTCCAAGATCTACAAATCCCTGGAACACCCCATTAGCAGGGTCGAATTTTATATTTTGCGACAATTTCATCTCGTCCAACAAAATACTTCCTGAAATATTAAGATATTTATAGTTATGTTATGTTATTAATATACATTTATGCTTGAATTATAGTTTTATTTTTAGTCGTTTACCTCGTTTATCGGCTGAATTCATTTCCAATGCCTTCTTCTGCAGTATTTTGAATATTCTATCCTGGAACCCGTACGCACTACCTATGTTTTTAATGTACTGCATTAATGTTCGCGGGCAGGGAACAGGAAGAATATTCATTTCCTTAATATGTTTATGTAACTTTGGTCCTTTAATTCTCATAAGAATGCATTCGTAAACCCACTGACGTGTGTAACGAATACCATTCTTTGAGTTTTTTGCAGCAGAAAATATTGCTCTCACTCCTTCTTGTTGTGTGGAGCTCAACGTCGAAATTTGCTCCTCAATTAAGCTTTCCGTCCTTTGCTTATGTGACGTCCGGAGTTGGACGCCTTTGATTGAAATGATAACCCTCTTTTATATGTTATATTGAGTTACTTGCACCGAGCGGTATGTGCTTGTTTCTCCTCCCTTGTCTAATGACAACCCGCGTGGCTTGTAGGTATAGGGGGTAGAGGGTCAAGGAGCAGGTAGTTTGTTCACCAAGGCCTCGAGAGGCCTCGTTTTCTATTTCTATTATTATATATGGGAATAGGATGTAAATAATAAAGAATGGTTAAAGGCAGTGTTATGTATATTGATGCAATAAAGAAAAATTAAAATACATACATGATAAAATACAATTATAGTCTTACCAAGTACTGGCGCTGTGGGGTAGTGCCACTTCTTATGATTATACGTGGATTCACGTAGCGAACTGAATTTAGGCTAAACAATACTCGATTTCACTTGTCACAAATACGACAATTTATTTGATAGTTTATTTTATTACTCCCAGCCTTCTTCTTATAGTGCTGGAGAGTTTTATATTTATATAACGTGACTCTAATTGATGTTCGATCAAATGTAGGCACTTCGCGGGTCCACTGCCGTTAACGCGACTATTACTATATTTAATTGAACTACGTTCGGTAGATCAATCTAATTTTCACTATTTGGACTTGGGCTAAACTACGTTCGGTAGATGAGACCAAGTTAGTTACTGTTTTACGCGAGGCTGATTGACTTCGGATTCTGGATCAATGCAGACTTTCTCGCGGGTCTGCGATCGTGTCTATAACAAATTCGTTGTTATTTGTCTGTACTACGTTCGGTAATAATCAGACTGACCGGACTAGGTTGAGAACTAGATTGAAACTAAGACTGAAACTGAGACTGAGACTGAGACAAATGCTGCTACGATCAAGGGGTTTATATATCCCTCAAACTAGAGCATTTTTGGGTAGGGAGTGTGTGACTTTTAGGTTGGAATGTAGACAAATAAATTTCGCGTTATCATGAATTTAACGCACATATGCACTTAGCGTTGGCGACGGACCCATCGATTGCCCTTATCGACGCATTCCATTTTCCGTGACCTAATGCGTATTAGAAAAATCTATTAGCGCATCCTGTGAGTCATTGAGTTCTTGTGAAAAGTCATAAAATCTGGAATGCGTCCTCATTGAGATCGATATCAACTCTTAAAAGTACAGGCTTTTCCAATTTGGGGCCTGATTTATGGTACCGACTAAAGATATGACTAAAGAAAAGAAAAATGCGCGTAGTGAAAATTCGTCCGCAAATTAAGCAGAAGACGTGACACCTCCCCACTTAGATTAATCATCGGCTCGATGATTTCATTATTGTGTAATTAAAATAGTTTTAATTATTGCAATTATGATTACTTAATCGAAATAGTTTATTTGTGGCACGAGATTTTCTGTACATCATTTTTACTATATCCTTGGGTTAACAACAACAAAACTAAGGAGGCAATGGCGTGTAGAGCCCTACGGGTGGTGATGCACAAAAAATCTAATGCTTCAAAATACTTGAGTTTTAAAGTTTTACAAAAAGAAGGTTATTAGATTTATGATTTCTTAAGTCTATGACCTTTATGAAGAAAGAAAAAGGAATTTTCGTACTTTTGTCCATGCTGACTTTCTTTTTGATTGCCGTTATCAGAAAGATGGCTTGGTGATTCCGACCCATCCGTCAGAATTTTTGCGTAATTGAAAAGTGTTGTAGCAGTAAAATGAAGATTTATACCCCAATTTTTCTATCTCGGGTGCATTCCTGAGTATTGTGGGTGGTGAAAAGTGGTGGTACTTCAACTATATAAAGTCACAGTATTTTGCAGTAAGTATTCAGTTGTATTTCGTCTTTGCATAGTAGAGTTCCTCGTTAGTTGTTGAAGATGGCCAAAAATATGCTTGGAGGCGTGCACGCGTTGATTCCGGTGGAGCTTCGCCGTGTAGTAAGTATTGGTCCTTATTCAATAGTTGTGTATACATATTTCCAGGTTGTATTATTTTTTTTTTTTTTTTTCTTTTTTTTTTGTTTAGATCTTTTCCTGGAGCTTTTGGTGGCGTCTGGTCCAGCTATTGTTGGGTGCGCTATACAAGATGACGCATGCATCGTCTTATTATCGCGGCGTCCAAGAAATGACTGCTTCGGAACTGATGAATCTGGTTCATTTTTCGAAGGCTATCGTCGTTGTTGTCAATTTAGCATTGGAGAGGTCCTTGGCGGTAAGTAGATTTTGCGGTTGCATCCTCATCAATTTGTGTGTACTTCTGTATATTTTATGTGTTTATTTATTTATATGTTCTTTTTTTTTTTTTTGTTACAGTTTATCCATCCTCCTAGCCTGGAGCTGAGAGGATTCATAAATGTCAAGGCCATGAGACAGCGACGCCGGGAACGCCAATGGCATCAGGAAGATCTCCGAGTGTTTGAAGAAAACCTCCGTCTTCCCATTGGGGCCGAGGAGGAAGATTTTGACTTCCTGGGCATCCGCTGGATGCAGGACGGGCGTTGGGGCCAGGATCACCCAGCCATCAACTACATGCCGTGGGTGACACCCGGGGTGATTTCAATATACCAGTTTTATGGGATTGATGAGGTGAGTTAATTAAGTAGATTTTCCCTTTTCTTCCTTATTTTCATTTGATATGTATGTACAAATTTATTAATATTTTGGTCCTCTTTTTTTTTTGTTTTGTTCCAGATCTACCATGGTGGTGAGAGCTTAAAGAGGAAAAGAGAAGAAGGAGAAATGGAAATCGAAATTTTGAAAAAATTACATATTTAGTTTGTTTACAAATCTTTCTATTTCAATAAATGAGAAAAAATGAATTTTTAATTGTCTTCCTCTCTTTTTTTTTGTTTTGTTCCTATGTCCTTATTTTGAATTTAGTTTTAAATAAATAAAAAAAAAATAATTTTAAGTTTAGTTGTAGTAATATTTTGTTGGCTATTTAAAAGAAGTTGGGAGAAAAGAAGAGAAGAAAAAAAAGAAAATATATATAGAATTTACAAATAAAGAAAAGAAAAGACAAAAATTTTGTTTAATTTTATACTAATTTTAATTACCAATTTATCCGATCCTATATTTAATTATTTAATTTTTATCTATTTAGTATTAAGTCTAACTTATAGAGCTACTATTTCTAACTACTTATTCTATTTTATTTTTATACTCGTTTAAAATATTTTTATAAGAATAAGTATCTGCGACTTTATGTTGGTATTTTCATCGTTGGTTTCGTCTTGTTATTCTAGGTGGACGATGACGCTACAGTGTTGTGACTCTAGTAATTTCGTAACTATTTTAGGTATACATAAAGAAAAATGTCTATTTTGTGATGCCCTTTTCTTATCTTAGTTATAAAGTCTCTATGTAGGCTATTTTTATTTATTTATTTGTATGTGTATCTATGCATCTATGTGTATATACAGTAAGTATGTACATTCACATAGATTTTTTTTTTTTTTTTTTTTTTTTTTTATTATTTTTTTTCTTTATACCTGAGGAGCTGCGACACGTTTCGCAGGTCTAGGAGTGTCGTATATTGGATGGTCATCATTGTTTCGTGTTACCTGCTGTTGTGCTGGTTCTGCGGTGTTGTTCAAATCATGGTCGTCAAAGGTGAAGCTAATCACTTGGCTTAGTGGTTCATTTGCGTCATTATTGTCTGTGATATCGGTGGATGATTTATGGTCGGGTTTGTTACGTCGCTTGCAACAGCTCTTCTTTAGGCAAGCGAGTAGATAAATGAGGTTACTTCTGAATAGAACCCATAATAATCCAGTTGCTAATACTAATTCTCCGGCGAATGCGCTGAAGAACATGGTTTGTTGTTGCTGTTCTTCCCGATGATGTGTTGAGATCTCCAATAATTCTTGCTCCAATTCGTCTAGTGTGGTATCGTAGGCGAGAACACCTGGGATGTTCGCTTTATTAGTGATGCGGGGATTCTCGTTGAGTTTCTTGTCTGTTGGTAAAATGATCTCGTGATAAGATGTTTCTGGTAGTAAGCTTGAAATATTTAAATTGAAAGCAGGTGAATATTCATGTTTGATGCGTGAGCTGATTTTATCGTATCCCATAATGAGAGAGTACGTGGTACGAGCTGTACATCTTGGTTGTATTGTGATTTTTCCAATGCTAGATAGCGATATACTGTCAATGACATCGTTTTCACAGATGATTTTCACTGATTCTTCTGATGGTAGAGAATAAAGCCATTTTCCTTCATGTTCCAATTGATTCCAGTATGGAGTATAAGTTGGACTGATGCGGATGTTACAGTCTTGGTGAGGTTGTTGCACGTTATTTGTGATCAATGAAATTTCGCAGATGGGCTGCATTGCAGTTTCATATAATGGGTGGTTTGCAGGGCAGATGTGAGTATTCTTTAGCTCATGGCATTTTGGTAAATCAATTGTACGAATGAGTGAATATCGTTCTCGGTTACGAGACATCATTAAGTATTCTGCACGAGGTTGTATGTAAGCTGAGCCTTGAGTATTATTGCCTATTATTTGTGGTGTTGGATATGGATGAAGTTTGTAGAGATCATAAACGGTCGAGTCCAATAGAGGCACATGAAGAACTATTATTAATTTTTCGTCTATGTATGCGACATTAATTCGAGCAATTTTGTGTAGGTCACCAGAGCGTATTTCTTCTTGTGATAATGGAAAAGTATATTGTGTATTGCGTTCCATACAGCTTCTGATGGCTACTTCCAGTTTCTTTGGTCCAATTATTTCTGGGTGAAGATATCCAATACGAGCAAAATAAATAGCATCTAGGAGTCTACGAAGTCCATCTAGGTAGGCGCCTTGCATTTGGTCTATTTTATGGTGAAGCATTCGGGTTTGGCTTCTCAGGTAAGAAAGATTCCCTTCGTCTTTGAATTGGTGGTAGTATGTTAGGGCCCTTTCCATTTGTTCCTTGTAGTAATCCTGTTCTGCATGGATAATTGACATTTCGGTATGGAGTGCCTTCATGTCTGATCGCGTTAAATGAGTCTGATTATTTATGATGGAAATAATCTTGGATTGATCACGATATATTTTATCTATTTCAGCATTGTAATATGCTGCATCGTCTGTGTTGAGTGTACCAAATAGTGTTTTGCTGAGGGAGCCTATGAACCCAAAAGGTGTACTTCTTTTCTTTCCAATTGAAAATTCCTCGCTTGGCTGTCTGGCAAATGAGTGAAGTTGCTCCATATAATAATCGATCTGTCTGTCTTTTTCTATGTAATGTCTAATATCAAATCTGTGACCACAGTGAGAACTAGTAGTGACGTTCTCACATAGTCTATTTAATTGTATAGTTAGTTGTTTTAATGCGTCGTATTCGGGACGTAGGCCTTTATAGCCTTTTATATCCAGATACGTGACGAGTTTCCATTCTGCCGTGGTGAGTTGAAGAGAATGCATGGGCTCATAATATAAGCCAGCGTGTACTTTGAATGGTTCTGGTTCATGTTTGAATCTATTGGCGGTTGTTGATGAGAAACCCAAGATTAGCAAGACAAGTAATAAGTTGAGACGTTCCATGGTGGATTGGCTAAAAGAAATAGTTGAAATTTAATCATTGGTTTAGTTATCAATGGAAATGCCACTATCGTCCGATTCTAAGTCCGAGTCTGTATCAGTTTCATCTTCATATCGATATGGGTATTGGAGAAGTTCTATTGTAGGGTAGCCTGCACGTGCTAAATTTTCATTAATTAAAGCTTGGCGAATATTGACAGTGCCGGTTCTATTAATTATATTAATACCGTATGAATGAGTATCAGTTTGAAAATAATAAAAATATGCTCTATAAGATGCACAACATAAGAGATCAGTTATGAAATTTGCGGAAGCTAATGACCAGATGTTATTTAAAGTGGGCAGTAATCCAACAAGATGTGCGCGTATCGCGAGTGAAGGGGGAGTATGAAGGTGTAACGGTAACTCTTTTAATTCTTCTGTCTCTACAACAATTACTCCTCCCAAGTCGATGGGAACTATCGTGCATTCTCCCATAGTAACTTCCAATAATAGTATTCGTCTCCATTTATTTTGTATTTTACAGGAGTAAAGATGGTGTCGAGTTAGTATAACTGGGTTATATATAAATCTACGTTGGTGAAATTCATGTATATCTTCCGAGTATTTGTCAAGTTTCCAGGCTTCATGTCCCAATATTATATAGAAATATGAGGGTGTGAGAATATTTCCAGGTATGCATTCTAAGCATTTACCGATAATTTCATGTGATCTGTTGTGGTTCATGTTCCCTGCAGAATGATGAATAGTGTGTGTTAATTTGTGGTTAGCGTTTTTATTTTATGAAATGGCTTTTCTACTATTATTGTTAGTCGTGATAAGGTTTAAGTTTGTCGAGATGCTTGAGAATTCTTTCTCCGTTATTTGTTTCGAGGATTGCAGTGTTATTGTCCAAGATTTCCATGATAGTGTAAGGTCCTTTGTAATGTTTATCAAATTTCCCTTTTCGGGGTTCTTTAATAACATATACCATATCACCAGGTGTTAAAGAAAGAGGCTTTAAATTTCTGTCATAATATTGTTTGGAACGATGTTTAGATGTTATAAGGTTTCTGGCGGCAAGTTGTCTCATATCGTCCATGCGACTAATGAGGTCATGCAGGTAACTGCCGTAGGTTTCTGTTTCTTCTGGAGGGGGAAAGGAAGTAGGTATGCGAGCTGTTTTTCCATAGACTAGTTCAAATGGAGTGAAATTTGTAGATTCGTGAATAGATGTATTATAGGAAAACATCGCGAAAGGAATAAGTTTATCCCAATCATCGTATTTGTCTATATAATGTTTAATAAATTCTGTTAATACTATATGGCTTCTTTCTAATGAGCCATTAGTTTGTGGATGATATCCTGAAGTGGTGATTTGTTTAATCTTAAATATTTTTGCTAAGTAATGAAATATTTTTCCGACAAAAGATCTGCCTTGATCACTCAGTATGATACGAGGTGCACCAAACTGAATGATCACATTCCTTGCAAGTGCGTCGGCTATGGTTTCAGCTTTTATATCAGGGATGGGTACGGCTATGCAATATTTCGTAAGATTGTCTTGGATAGTAAGCACGTGTCTGTTACCTGAAGGCGTTGTAGGTAAAGGACCTACAGTGTCTATAGAGATTTTATCGAAAGGTTCGGCTGGAGTATCTGTAATTATCATCGGCTCTCTAGTTTTAACACGTACTAATTTTTGTTCTTGGCAACTTTTACATGATCTGACAAATTCGGTAACATCATCCTTTAAATTAGGCCAGTAAAATCTTTCACGTATGCGTCTATAGGTTTTTGTTATGCCTTTATGGCCACCGACTAAACTTTCATGATATTCAGCAATAATATCGTTTCTAATATCTTCATTTGGTATTGTGATATTTCCGCGACATATAGTAATAGTACAATCGCATTCATTTAAACATTCGTATAATATTTCTGTGAAAGTAGAGGGATTGAGTTGTTCGAGGAGATCGCCGGGTTTCGATATTCTTAGAGTTTTTATTTCATAAGTATTAATAATATCTTTAACTGTGTTGAGAACGTCTTTGAGATCTTGAATGGAGTAGGAATCAAAGTGTTTCCCTTTCAATACTGCACTAAGTGTTTTGAATTTACCATTGGGAGTTATAAGTACTTGATTAAGTTTTGGATGCTGGAATTTGAGATCAATGGGATCGATCTTATCAGTTTCAATAAGTAATCGAGATATAATAGAAGTTAATTCACAATCAGCTGGTATAAAGTGAAGAAAATTATCGCGATGGTAGGTTAAATTTTCGTTTGTTGTATGAATTTTTAAAGAAGGAGAGTTACTTTCAATGTTTGGATAATATAGTTCAGGAGGTATAGTTGCAGAAGCAAGGTGTGGTGTTCTCTGTTCTATTGATGGAGGATGGTCTTCTTCTATTTCACTCTCTTCTTCAGAACTCTCAGGTATATTGGGTAGGTTAGTGCGTTTCTGTGTTATAGTATTAGCGAAAATTCTTTCGTCGTCACTACTGCCAATAGATGTTAGAGGAGTGGAGCGACCGACTGGATGTTTAAAGGTAATGGATGGTCTTTCATGGTGACTGATTTCATCGTCTGCGTCACTTTCAGATTCGGTATGACGAGGAGGTTGTGATGCAATTGGGGATTGCGATTTATTTTGTTCGTTGTCCCACCAATATTCGGTTTGATTGTCAGATGGTCCTTCAGAGGAGCGTCTTGGAGGTATTTCAATTATTTTTGGATTTGTTAAAGGAGTTGGATCAGCTAGAGGGTGTAGTGTTTGATCGGATTCAGGTTCTATATCGAATGCGAATTGTAGGGCATGTGTACGGCGTTTAGGAGGGAGAGGTGGTTTTGTAGGTTCTGTACGTGTGACTATTCTTTTAGGAGCTAGACTTGGAAATGCACTATTTCTTACGCGTGCGACAGGTGGATTATTTACAGTTTTCTTTGAGATTACGTCACGAGGTATTTGGCGATGTCTGAGGTTGAGAGTGGGGCGCGGGGGTTCTTTGAGTGCAGGTAACGGCTGTTGAGTTGTAGCTAGCCTTCTCTCTCGAACGCGCTGCCCAATAGTTGAGCTATTGTTATTTATGGGACCAGTTTGTTTACCTGGTTTATATGTATTAGAAGATGTGGCTTGTCTGGCGGTATTTGTAGTACTAGGTTTCCGTGCAGCAGATGAAATAGGTAAAGCTACTGCGTTAGGTATAACTGGGTTTCGAGACAAGGCGTCTGCGTTAGCGTTTAACCGACCTGGTTTGTAATGGAATGTGTATTCGTATTCTCTTAAGCGTGTTCTCCATCTCACTAACCTTTGCACAGGTGGTTTTACTGAATCTATCCATCTAAGTGGTTCATGATCGCTTACAAGTGTGAAATGGCGACCGTAAAGATATGGTCTAAAATGTAATACTCCATGTATGATAGCTAAGCATTCTTTTTCTGTAGTGCCATAATTTTTCTCAGCGGGTCTTAGTATTCGCGACATATATGCTATAGGTCTATCTTCGCCTATTTTCCCTTGACTCAAAATTGCGCCTATTGCTTGATCAGAGGCATCAGTTGTTAAGATGAATGGTTTTTCAAAATCTGGGTATTGTAATACGGGTGCTGTACATAGAGCACGTTTTAAATCATCAAAACTTTCTTGTTGAGCTGGACCCCATTTAAATTCGATACTTTTCTTTAATAATTCTGTAAGAGGTTTTGCTCTTCCAGAAAAGTTTTCAATGAAACGTCTGTAATAACCGGCAAGTCCGAGAAATTGTCTTATGTTAGTAGCAGTGCGAGGGACGGGAAATTTTTCTACTGCCTCGGTCTTTTTGGGGTCAGGCTTGACTCCACCGTCACCTATTATGTGGCCCAAGTATATAACTTCTGTGTTTAAAAACTCGCATTTATCTGGTTGTAACGATAATTGCGCATTTGCAAGTTTATTGAAAAGTCTACGTACTCTAACACCGTGTTCTTCTAATGAAGATGCGAATACAACAATGTCGTCTAGGTAAACGAAAAGTTCAACATCCTGTAAGCCTAAGAGGACAACATTCATGAGACGTTGAAAACGCGCAGGTGCATTTTTAAGACCAAATGGCATTCTAACAAATTCATAATGACCGTTCGGGGTGCTGAAAGCTGTTTTCTGTCTATCACTAGGTTTTGTTTCTATTTGATGAAAACCGCTTGCTAAATCAAACGTTGAAAAATATTTAGCTCCGCCCAATCTGTCTAGTATTTCTGTGATATTGGGTAAAGGATATGCGTCACTGATAGTTTTTTCATTTAATGCACGAAAATCAACTACCATTCTCCATCTCTTATTTCCTTTTGAATCTGGTTTCTTAGGTACAATCCACAATGGTGAATTGTATGGAGAAGTTGAATCTGTGATTATACCGTCCTTTAAAAGTTTATTTACTTGTCTATTCATTTCGTCTCTATGGACTGGAGGGTAGCGATATTGTTTTATGGTCACAGGTATATCGTCAACTGTGTCTATGGTGTGTTGCATGACTGGAGTAGCAGGAAGGGAGTCTCCAGGTAAATGAAAAATAGATGTGAATTCTTTTACAAGGTTGACAACATGTTCGCGTTCTTCTTTATTTAAGTGTGATAACCGAAGGCTTTCAATGACTCTATCTGTTCGACTCATACTTTCTGGAAAATGATCGCTATCTGTGTCTGCATCAAAGAAATCTTCTGAACTATCACAATCAAATGGAATTAATTCTTGAGGGGGTATTTCAACTTCTATATCATCTTCGTAAGCGTTTATTGCAAAAACGTGGCACGTGCCATTTCTGTTTGTAACTACAGCGTTGCCAATATAAATATGTTCATGAGTTTTGATTCGAGGTAAATATCCTGTTTGTAGATTAGTTGATTGTAATTGAATTGGGATTTGTGCGCGAGTGCGAGCTTTTAAAATAAATGTTGAATTATTTCCGCGAGAATTTACTATTTTATTTTGATTACTGTCTTCGTTTTCAGATGTGTTATCAAATGGTATAGGTTGTATAGGACGAGAATCAGCGACTATAGTATTATGGTGAAAAGAGATCTCGACTTTTTCATTCTTAAGAAAATCCATTCCGATTATTCCATCTGCGGGAATTGGTAATTCGTCTTTAAGTACTTGAAATTTTTCCGGGTTTTCAAAGAATGTTAGTTCTGTAGATCCTGCAGTCGTTATTTTCTCTGGTGTTATACCCGAGATTGTCATTGATTCGTGTACTGCCAAAATACAACGAGGTTTAAGGGCACTGGCTTTTATGAGGTTAATATCGGCGCCGGTGTCTACCAGAAAAGTGGCTTTACCTGTCTTTAACTCAGGAGCCGATAATGTAATTATTGGGGACTGACCGCGTCCTTTGGTCCATCGTACATTTCTTCTATCGTAATGAATTTCACTGTCGAGGGACGCTGGGTTTGTGGAGAGCTCGTCATAGCGTCCACTTGACGAGCTACTTGCGAGTTTAAAGGAATCTCTTTATTTTCAGTGTATGGGGAATTTGGCCTTTGTTCATTATTACGAGGATTAAAATTTCTATTAAAAGGTTGTTGATAATATGGTGGGTGATAAGGTTGATATGGAGGATAATATCCATATGGAGGAGGATAAGGTGCATGCATGTATGGCATTGGAGGAGGATAATATCCTGGGGAAGGTGGATAATTGTAATTTACAGGAGATCGTGATCGAGAGGGATAATTATTACGAGAGTGTTCTGAATGTTGTCTGTCCTGTGAATAACGACTATCACGATTAAATATTCGTTTGAAATTTTCGCTTTGCCACTGTCCATCACTTCTACTTGACCTATATGGCGATGGACTTCTTCTATCTTCGTCTTTAAATGAAACCGTTTTTGGAGTAGGGGAGCGTTGCCGTGATTCATGCTGAATATTATTTGACTCTGTATATCTAATTGAATTTGAGTTTCGAGCTGTAACGCCTTCCATATCACGCTCAATTCTTTGTACGATTTTAAAAGCGTCTTCGAGTGTATCAGGATCTTGAACGCTGACTGCGTATAACAGATCATCTGATAAGCCTCGTTTGAAAGATTCTAAAGCTAAACCGTTGAGCATAGGTTTCATAGCGTTAACTTCTTCTACATTGAATTTATCTTTTAATGCCATTACTGCGTTATTTTTCAACATTTTAATTCTTGTGTAATAATCAAGGACTGATTCATTTCTTCGTAATCTAACTGCTTGGATTTCTGCACAATAGTATGGATAAGATTTTCTAGGTGCGAAATATTCGCGTAATATATTTGTTAAATCTTGAATATTATTAATTGTTTTATCTGTTACAGCTTCACGTGCTGTGTCTCTGAGTTTAGCTAATACGCCCTTTAAAAATGGATCTATAAGACCGACGGGTACAAGGCTGTAACCATTTTCGACGTCTTGAATGAATGTTTTTAAAGGCATGTTCTTTCCATCGTATGACGGGACTTGATTTAAAGCTTGTTGTAGCGCCATATTTTCACCCATTGTGGTGAGCATGGCATCTGTGATCGCTTGATGGCGAGTCATATTTGCAATGGCTTCTTCTTGATTTGCCATTTTGAGATTTTAATAGAGAATAAAGAAAGAAAATTTGAATTTGATAATAGAAAAATAGAAAGGTGAAAACAATGGTGAATCCCACCGCTGTCACCAAATTTTCTGTGACGTCCGGAGTTGGACGCCTTTGATTGAAATGATAACCCTCTTTTATATGTTATATTGAGTTACTTGCACCGAGCGGTATGTGCTTGTTTCTCCTCCCTTGTCTAATGACAACCCGCGTGGCTTGTAGGTATAGGGGGTAGAGGGTCAAGGAGCAGGTAGTTTGTTCACCAAGGCCTCGAGAGGCCTCGTTTTCTATTTCTATTATTATATATGGGAATAGGATGTAAATAATAAAGAATGGTTAAAGGCAGTGTTATGTATATTGATGCAATAAAGAAAAATTAAAATACATACATGATAAAATACAATTATAGTCTTACCAAGTACTGGCGCTGTGGGGTAGTGCCACTTCTTATGATTATACGTGGATTCACGTAGCGAACTGAATTTAGGCTAAACAATACTCGATTTCACTTGTCACAAATACGACAATTTATTTGATAGTTTATTTTATTACTCCCAGCCTTCTTCTTATAGTGCTGGAGAGTTTTATATTTATATAACGTGACTCTAATTGATGTTCGATCAAATGTAGGCACTTCGCGGGTCCACTGCCGTTAACGCGACTATTACTATATTTAATTGAACTACGTTCGGTAGATCAATCTAATTTTCACTATTTGGACTTGGGCTAAACTACGTTCGGTAGATGAGACCAAGTTAGTTACTGTTTTACGCGAGGCTGATTGACTTCGGATTCTGGATCAATGCAGACTTTCTCGCGGGTCTGCGATCGTGTCTATAACAAATTCGTTGTTATTTGTCTGTACTACGTTCGGTAATAATCAGACTGACCGGACTAGGTTGAGAACTAGATTGAAACTAAGACTGAAACTGAGACTGAGACTGAGACAAATGCTGCTACGATCAAGGGGTTTATATATCCCTCAAACTAGAGCATTTTTGGGTAGGGAGTGTGTGACTTTTAGGTTGGAATGTAGACAAATAAATTTCGCGTTATCATGAATTTAACGCACATATGCACTTAGCGTTGGCGACGGACCCATCGATTGCCCTTATCGACGCATTCCATTTTCCGTGACCTAATGCGTATTAGAAAAATCTATTAGCGCATCCTGTGAGTCATTGAGTTCTTGTGAAAAGTCATAAAATCTGGAATGCGTCCTCATTGAGATCGATATCAACTCTTAAAAGTACAGGCTTTTCCAATTTGGGGCCTGATTTATGGTACCGACTAAAGATATGACTAAAGAAAAGAAAAATGCGCGTAGTGAAAATTCGTCCGCAAATTAAGCAGAAGACGTGACACTTACATTGAGTTTTCGACTGCAATATTGCCTGCTTCAAAGTTGTGATCTGCATAAAATTAATTTGATATAAAATGTATTTTTAACGGGTTAAATTATATTTGTACATTATAGTTGCGTACATTTGGTTTAAATTTGAAATAAACGTACCTTGCGTCGCAATATTTTGTTTTTGTGGTTATAGCTCTGGAGTAATTTCTTGCACATTTTGTTGCTACTCTTTATTCGCATAGCAACTTTTTTTTGTGAGGAAACAGCTTGAACCATTTTTTTCCTCCATATTTTACAGTTTTCACATCTTATGTGATTGAACCTGTTTTGTAATGAAGGTTCAACAACCATAAGACAACTGTCCGACCGCCTAGTGAAAAAAAATATACTTGTAGATAACAATGTGAGTAGTTATTGATAGGAAATCATCGTAGGGTATACATGCTATACTCACTTATTTTCTATTCCTGTTCCGCAACATAATAATAGGTTGTGAACAATCATGACATTTTGGTACAAATCATCTATGGATTGAATCTGTACCAAATTCCTGACCCGTGTAATAATATTATTGATAGACACCTAAAATAACGATGTAGAAAATAACAGCTGTTACCACCCAAAAATATCTTTTTATTATATAAATGTTCACTAAATTACCTGCATCGTCATGTCGGGCAGAATTTTTATCTGCTTCTTTATCTCAAACGTTATTGGATTGGTGTGTGATAATATTATTACATTTGAATATTTATTCACGTGCCATTCCGCAGGAATTTTTTCCCTCATGATGTTCAAACTGACATCTGTAGACTCAGAAATGTCATCAACTTGCTCATGAAGTGATGAAAGTTTCTCATCTGCCTTACATGAAATTTCATCAGCTAGTGAAGATTCTGGTTCTTTTCTTTCAATGATTGATTCGTCAGGTGTATTCAAAATGATATTATCATCATCCGTTAATTCATTTGTAATTGTCACATTTTGATAATCTTTATCCGCATTCGTTTCAAGATTTTGGGCAGATACTTTGTCACTATTTATTTGGAATACTTCTTGGTTATTATCTGGAAATCTGCTGGGGATAGCATTCGGTGATAACTTTAATATCTGCCGTGGAGATATATATTTATCCCCATTCGCTAGTGTTACTTCATCGTTGCGAATAATATCTTCTTCATGGAAATGTCGCTCGCATAAAACATCTGTATCTACCAATTGTATATCCAAGCTCATTTGCCACTGGTGCCGAAAACATGAATTCTTAAGAGAAAAAAAGAGAAAAGTATGAAAACAAGGTATTCAAAATACAACAATAATTACCTAGAATGAGGTTAACAGAATATCTGCATCTATTTGAGACTATAATAACACTAAAAGTAAAAAAACTCACTGAAAAAAAAAAACAGATGAAAATAGACATGGTAATCAGCTGCATTGAAAAGAAAAGCTATTATATATAATAATAGTCATGTAGTATATACTATATGACTATTATGAATTAATACTTAAACATTTTATACTTTATGAACTCTGGGTAGCTGAATTTTCGTACTTTTCATACAATAAAAAAGATTATGTTTTGGCAATACACTTAAAATGCTGCATGAATTTTGAGGAGCCCTTCCGGGACGAAATTTTTGTACTTCTTTAAGTCTTCTAGTAGTCGCGATTATAAATATCATATTACTTTCGTTGATCTATTAATTCTACATTAAATCTTCGAAACCTCTATAAATCTAACATTGAACTTATTTTGATGCTTTTTATACGCAACACGATTTTGTTATATTTCATTTTATAATGTAAACTCACATACAGAAGCGCTGGCGCGTTTTCAACACTATATATTATGAGTAGTATCAGCTCCTCTTTTCATCCTATTCAAGTCTTGCGTCTCAAGATCTGGCACAATAATCGTATGATTTTTTCATGGCAGTAGTGTATTGTTTTATATTATGTTTATTTGGAAAAAATTCCGTGATTAATTCACAGTTTTTGTCGTTTCCGCAATTGGGAATCATCATTTAAGAGTAATTGAGGGTAAGGGGGGGGTATATACATATAATAGTTATTCGTGCATGAATACATGTATCAAGAGATTCCATTTTTATAATAAACTATATAATGTCACAATCATTTTTGACGTTGAGAGATGATCCCCATTCAAGATGATCCCAAACGAGATGATCTGCAAATACAGAGGTTGCTGTTTATAATGAATCATATTCTCATATATATGTCCAAACTCAAAAATGTGAATCTCCATTATTTTTTTTATTCTTCCATCTTGAGGTGCTTTTAAAATACTAGCAGTTTGTTTATTCATAAACAGAATTATATTTGGCACAGTTTTAAATGTATTCATATATGTATGTATTCATTTTCGGATTGTATCTCCATGATACAACTGTACTTGGTTGCATGATAAAGACAATCTTATACAGAATAGAAAATAATAAACATGAAAATAAGAAAAACGAAAGATCCCCTAGGACCTAACAATACATATATTTAATTTATTTATTATATGTATATTAGGGTGGGTCACAAAAAATGACTATTTTTTTTCATTTTACCTAGAAAAATTGGTTTATGGGCACCTTAAGAGAATATTTACCAAGTATGAGTTCTTAATATTAATAGGAAGATTCGCCTCATCGTCGTTTTCCATTTTTACTCAGGTCTCATATTAAAAACATCATATCTCTGTTGTTTTTCATATCTCATTTTCTCGTATCTCTGCCCAAATTGCTGTAAAAGGTTTTTCATCATTCTTTTTTCAATATGCCTAAAAAATTTTCAAATGGGAAGGCGTTGAAATTGTCTAATGCATCAAAGTTTCGTACATCATTAAACAGATGTAGTAGATTTTGGGAATATTATGAGATATACATACTGTATTTTTTCGTTTCAGCATATTTTATCTAAGGGCACCATAATATTGCGAGTGCAATTATAGCAATAAACATGTCGCAATATATATATTAGGGTGTTTCAAAAAAAAGCAACATTTTTTTTTTCCTCGGAAACAAGCATAAAAGTTTCGTTTAGGTCAGAGAATAAGTCCCTGAAAATATGAGCTCTTAATATTAATATTAAGATAGTGCATACCGCACTTTTCTATTTTCCATAAGAATAACATGGGAAGAATTGTTTTTACATTTTCTGATTTTTGTAACTTGTAAACTACTAATTACACAGAAAATCGCAATGCATATTTTTATTGAGAATTCAACGCTCTACAAAAAAGGTCTCTTCTCATTTTTTGATTAGTCTACATGTTTAAAAGTTATTCGGTGTGAAAGTTGAATTTTTCGTAAGTTCGGCTGATTTTTGCATATTACACCAGAACTGTTAGTTTTATTGACAAAATACGCATTGAATTTCACTTCTAACATATATTCAACTAATCCAATTATCTATATTGCGACCTTGAAAAGCTCAAAAATTTTATTATCGAAATATTTTTAAATGATTTTTATTACATTTTGAATGATAATTTTATTACATTTAGAAATAATTTTTATTTATTCACATCACATTGATTGGGCAGAAGAGTTGTTTTTTTTTGCAATTAGGATATTTAAAAATTCAATCAATTGTTCATCATCAATTGGCATCGCCAATTTTTCATGAGATGATACGGTATGCTTGGTACGCTTCCGGACTTTCTAATAAAAGAGACATTTTTTTAAATGTGAATGATGTATGTTTTTCATCCAAAGTTTTGAAGTGACGTTGTTCTTGTGGTAATTCCGCATTCATCAATTGTGCTCGCTGTGAAAATATTTTTTGTTTTGTATGTTTTTATGATAATTATCATTCAAGTACATGTTTGTAATTGAATATTTGTGTAAAATAAAATTCAGCAGCAATACAATTAAGCTTCTTAATTATTACCATAATTATTCACAAACCTTTATAATTATTATAACTATAATTTCTATTTTATTTCAAAAGGAAAATAATTGTTTTAATTAAAATATTATTTATTATTTAATAATTCTTATTTTGGATAAATTCATTAAATTCAAAAAAAAATTAATAAAATGAAAAAAAAAGAATGGGGGATAAGAGACTCGAACCCATATTGTTCACGTAGTAAGTAAGTACATAACCGACTTTTTTTTTTTTTTTTTAAAGCGTTTTTTATTTATTTATTAATTATTGCGTATACAATATTTAACAATTAGCCGAGTTTTTACATATTGAGTTTTTTTTTTTTTTTTACATTGTTTAACTTAAACGCTAAAATTATTAAACTAATATTGTAGATTTATAATAAACTATTGGCCATTTGGCTCTCTTAGTTGTGTTTGATAATATATTTTTTTTTTTTTTGTTCTTTTTGTGTGTTTTGTGTGTATTGTTTTTCTTTGTTATATAAGTCTAAAATATAGGCCATTTAAAAGGACTTTACATTTTTTTTTTTTTTTTTTTTTGCTTAAAATTATACTTATTTCTAATCTGTTTCTATCTTATATCTATATATACATTTTTTTTTTTTTTTTTTTTGATGTTTACATATACACATATATGTCTATATAATTACCCATATATTAGTATACATATACCTTTTTTTTTTTTTTTTTTTTTTTTTTTTTTTTTTTTTTTTTTTTTTTCTTTTTTTCCTTTCTTATTTCTTAAATTTACGTTTGTACATTTCTCTGTTTTTTTTTTTTTATTTTTATTTATATTGTTTGGTCTGTTATCCACCAATATTTTTTATTTTTTGTGGCTTGATATTTCAAGTCTTTTATTGATAAATCTGTGTTAAATTTTGTGATTATGTGTTCTGTGTTCGCGTTATATTTTATTGTGTGTGTGAATGAGTTTCTTGTTATGTGGTAAATTATAGGTATGTTTTCGTGATTTTGTATGTATCCATTTGCGTCCAGGTAGTGAAATATTTCTGGGGGTGTGTGTCCTGTTTCCATTGTTTTTTTGAAATAGAGTGGTTGTGGGTAATATGGTCCGTTTATGAGATTGTTTATAATTAGTGTAGATGCTTTTGCTGTATGATTTCTGCAGATTTTTATTATATGGGTGTCGATTCTTTCTATGTTTGCTTTGTCTAGTATTATTTTGTTTTTGTAGTGTTTAGTGTAATTAGATTCTGGTGATCTGTACATGTTTAGGCATGCTCTTAGGCAATATCTTTCGAAGATTCTTATTTTTTCCATCCAGTGGGCTGGTATGTTAAACCATATTTGGCAGCCGTATGTTATTATTGGCCTTATTAATAATTTGTAGCATAATATTTTTATTTTTGTGTCTAGGTATTTACTGTGGAATAGTCTGGTTGTCGCGTGGTAAGCTTTTTTCGCTTTTTCTAGCTGTGTGTTTGTGTGGTGTTTGAAGTTGAGGTGGTCGTCCATGTATATTCCCAGGTATTTTACTACCCTTTTATGAGGTATTTCTATATTTGAGTTTTTAGATTCTTTAATTTTGAATTTTTTCCAATTTTTTATGACGTCTGAGTTTGTGTTTGCAAGTTTGGGTCTGAATAGAATGGATTCACATTTTTGTGTGTTTATTTTTAGTTTCCATGTATGAAAATAATTTTTTATTTTTTCGAATAGATCTTGTAGATTTTCGTTAATTTTCGTACTTTTTTTGTCGGAGGTGTATACTAATAGGTCGTCTGCAAATGCTATTGCTTTTTGTTTGTTGCTGTCATTAAATCCGTATAGTTGTAGTAAGTCGCATGTGTATATGTTAAATAGTATGGGTGAGTTTACTGTTCCTTGTTGTAGTCCGTTTTTTACTGCGTAAGTGTTTTTTGATGTGAGTTGGTTTTCTGTTACTATGAATTTTCTGTCCGTGATCATGTTCCATATTATTTTGATAAGATAAGTTGGAAATTTATTTTTGATTAGTTTGTACAGAAGGCCTTCTAGCCATACTGTATCGAAGGCTTTTTCCAGGTCAATGAATAACGCTCCGGTGCATTGATTGTTATTTAGGTTCCAACATATGTCAGAGGTGAATTTATTTATGGCGTGTATTGTGGAGTGTTTATGTCTGAACCCAAATTGGTGATCAGGTATTATGTTTTCTTTTTTGCAGTGAGCATTTATGGAGTTATTTATTATTATTTCAAATATTTTACTTATATTTGGTAGTAGACTTATGGGTCTATAGCTTTTTGGGTTTTCCCCCTTTTTTCCTTTTTTCAGGAGCGCTATTGTTTTTGCTGTTTTCCATTTTTTGGGAAAGTATTTGTTGTTAAGGGCGTTGTTAAATAAGATTGTGTAATAATATATAATTTTTGCTGGGATTTGTTTAAGTATTATGTTTGGTATTTGATCAAAGCTTGATGATTTTTTGTTATTCATTTTTTTTAATATTGTCGCGAGTTCCAAATGTGTGATAAAATAGTTTTTTATTGAGTTTGTTTCTGGTTTGTGTGCTCTGTTGTTGTCGCTGAATTCTGTGATTGAGATGTTATTTTTTTTATCTGTTTCCAATTCTTTTATGAAATTGTTTGTGGTTATTTTGATTATATTTTCATGTGATTTTTTTCCTAGGTTAGAGTTTTGTGTGTGTGTTTCTTCAAATGATGCTCCTAGTATGTCAAGTTTGTCTACTGGGTTTGTAATTATAAAATTATTATTATTGTCCTTTTGGTAGTCTGTATGATTGAGTTTTGCCTGGGTGATTAGGTCTGTATTGTTTGGTTCTATTTTTATGTTGTCTATTGATGAGTTTCCCTTGTTTCTAAATAGTTTATTTATTAGCGGTAGGGCTTTAGTCGGGTCTTTACTTGGGATGCTTTTTATTTTTTTTTCCCATGCTTTCGATATGGATTTGCTAAATTCTATTTTTAGGTTTTCTTTTGTGTTTTTTATGAGTTTTTTTAATATTTTTATGTTATTTGTTTTGTTTATATCGTTGCTGTTTTGTATTTTGTGTAGTCTGGTGATGAGTAGACTTTTGAATTTTTGGAGTTTTAATATCTTTTTGTTTATGTATTGCTCTGATGAGTTGAATTTAGCGTTTGTTGGTGTATTTTTTTTTATAGCTTCGGTGATTATTGAGTTTATTTTTTCAAGTCCATTATCTATTTCTGTGTTACTTAGATTTCTGTTGTTTTGTATCTCCTCTAGGTTTTTTTTTGTGCAGGTTTCTCTAAATTTGTGCCAATTTGTTTTGTTATAATTGTAATGTTCTTGTATATTTTCTTGGGTATTGTAGATGTGTTGGTCGAGGTCAAGGTTTATTTTTATGGCGTTATGGTCGCTGTCGTACGGTATTGTTTCTAATTTGTTATTTATTAGTTCTGTAAATTTAAGTCTATTGTCTGCTATGCATATGTCTAAGTAGGCGTTCGTTCTTGGGTAGGTGGGTAGATTTGATCCTATTATTTTTATTTTATATTTGATTTCATTTTTTTGTATCCAGTTTTGTAATGTTTTCCCTCGGGAGTTGTTGATAAGGTTAAGCCAATTTGTGTGTTTAGCGTTGAGGTCTCCTGCTATTATGTAGAAGTTTTTTGTTTCGTCTAGTTTTAATTCTTTGAATAGTGCATTTAGTTCAATGGAGAATTCTTTTTTGCAGTTGCCCGCTGCATATGCTGATATTATGTATAATGTTTGGTCACTTTTTATTTTTATTTCTATTACTGTGGTTTCTAAACATATGGGGTTTGAAAGGCATTTTGGGTATATTCTTCTGTGCTTGATATGTGATTTAATGATTATAGCTGTGCCTCCTCCATTTGAGTTACCTTCTCTATCTGTTCTTAATATTTCATAACCTATATAAGATAGTTTGTGTTTTTTGTTGATTTTAGTTTCACCTATTAGTATTATGTCTGGGTGGCTGGAGTTTATTATTTGTAGTAAGTTCGCTCTTCTTTGGTTTGATATAATAGAATTGACATTTATAGCTATAATTTTTATTTTGTTGTTTTTGTTTTGTGTTTGTGAATTTTTGTTTTTGTTTATTATTTTTTTTTTGGTTTTGTTATCCATTATAGGTTTGATTGTAAGGGTTGATGAATTGTATGTTTTGCGAGTTGTTTTGTGACTGTAGTATGTAATTTATTTTATTTGTGTTAGTTGAGATTATGGTGTTCATTGTTGTGATTTGTTGTAATATTTGTGTTAGTGTATTCTCTATGTTTGAGGGTGTGTTATTTTGTTTTTGTTGTGATAATTGGGGTTGTTGTAGTAACGCTTTGAGTTGTGCGTCTGTTTTTGGATTGTTTTTCAGCATGTCGCTGTATGTGATTTGTGGATTAATGGTGTTTATATGTGTTTCGTTTATTTTTTTTTTTATGTGTGTTTCATTTTTTTGTTGAGTTTGGATTGTTGTATTTACTGTGTTGTTTATGTTTTTATTTGCTTCTATGTGTTTTGTGCATCCTTTGTAAGAGGCTGGGTGACCATAATTCCCGCATAATGCGCATTTTAGGTTTTCTTTATTATCCGCTATTGTGTCTAGTGTATTTTTGGGTAGGTGACAGTTTTCTGCCGTGTGATTACCTGAGCATTTTACGCATCTAAGTGGCATATTGCAATTTCTAGACGAGTGTCCTAACCTCTGGCATTTCCAGCATTGTGTTCTCTCTCTGTTCAAGGGTTTTTCCCATGTTATTGTTTGGTGTAATAAATTTTTGATTTTTATTAGCTCGTTTATGTTGCTGTCGCTAGATATTTGTATTTGGAAAATTGGAAGTTTTATGTCGTTTAACAAAGAGTGTCTAGTTTTAAATCTGTTTATTTTTATTATTTTTATATTTTCGGGATTTTTGCGTTTTATTGCTTCTTCTATTTCTTTTTCTGTGTAATCCCCATCTAGATTTTTCATAAGGATAGATTGTGTTTTGTTTGATTTTAGTGTGTATGTAAAATATTGAATATTTTCATTTGTTAAGATGTTTGTGATTGTTGTGTGATCTTTTTCGTCTTCTACATATATTATGTGTGAGCTAGAGTTTATTTTTTTTGTTCTGAATGTTTTATTAAGTTTAAGGTTTACCGTGTTTTTTATAATGTTGATTATGTCTTGTGCTGGTTTGTTGTAGACGTGGATCGCTGGTGGCTTTAGGTTTGGTTGATGATGAGTTGAGAAGTTTTTGTTGTTGTAAACTGCATTTAATTGTTCTGGTGATCCTGTTCGTTTTTGTTGTACTTCTGTTTTTTGTGATTCTGTTCCGTTTATTGTTGATGTATATGAGTCTTCTGCGTTTCTTTTTGAGATGAGTTTTGCATTTGTGACTGTAGATGCTGATTGTTGGATTAATTTTGATGCTTCGTTAAGTTCCATTATTTGTTGAGAATTATTTTCATCCTCTTTTTGTTGATTTGTTTGATTTTTTGTTTTATTTTGGTTTAGTAGAGTTAGAATTTTTTTGTCTTTTTCTTTGATTGCTTCTTTTAGTTTTTGTATTTCTGCGTTTAGATTTTCTATTGTTTTTAATATTTGGTTGTTGTATTGGCTATCGTCTTCGGTGTCCATTTCGCTTTCTGATGATATTTTTTGATCTTTATCCTTTTTGCCTCTTTTATTTAGAGTTGGTGTTATCTTAATTTTTCTTTTGCCCGATATGGAGCGAGTTGTTTTTTTAATGAATGTTTTTATGTCTGATTCTGTTGGATTGAGGTCCGCTGCTATTGCTATTAGTTGTTTTATTTCTTGCGAATTGTTTATGTATTCTGATTGTGTGAGTGGTGAGTTAGATTTGTTGGTTTCTGTTTTATTTACTGCGTTTTGAATTGTTTGCTCCTTTTGGTGGTTTTTGTCGGTTTTTAACATTGTTGGACGGAGGGGAGACCCCTCAAGTACATAACCGACTAAGCTACCACGCCAACGGTGGTCTAAGATAACTCACTAGTATATAAGCTAAGCTGAAAATTTCAAACGCATTTTTCTCGGAACTCACTGGCCATTCAATGGAAATATTTTAGGGTTGGAACACCCTAAGGGACTACTACATTTATCCCGACTCCCGTCCCCAAATGAATTTCCCTCCACGTGCCGTCTTCTTGTGAGACGGACGACTTCAAACTTGGCGTAGAATATCACTCAACCTCGGCATATGCCTCAGGTATATAAAATAAAAATAGTCATAAACTGAAGAGTTTAGAAATAGTGGCATTAAACTCGATCTGTACATCTTCATCTTTCATCGCATTCATTGTAAGATTTATGGTATATTTTTTTTTCCAAGTGTCTTGTTTCGGACGTAATCTTAAAATTTTCACGTTTCAAGCGCTCTCTCGTTAGTAATTAGACCGTAAGAATTATAAGAAATTAAATTTTCGAATTTCGGGCATTGCTTATCACACCAGTAGAACAGGTCAAAGTATAGGTACATAGTAATAATATACATTGTATTAAACATAGTAATATAAACTTATTAACTATCAATTCATTTTTCATTTATTATAAATTAAATTAAATTTGTTTATTGTTTTCGAATTATTTTAATTTGACGCATTTATAATTACGAGTACATGATATTACTGCAAGCCTTTTGGGTATGTAACAGCGGCTACTGCTATATTATTAGCCGTGAATTTATGTGTAAAATATGTCTTCAATGAAAATTGATTATTTGTTTAATAAACTGCAAATAATTTCATGTTAAATTTACCAATTAATTTAATAATTATTATTAAAATAATAAATAACCACAATGTATGTTGAAATAAATTAGCCTAACTTAACGTAAAAATAATGGGGCATTTAAAATTGCATCCCAGATTGAGTAGGTCAAAATTTCGACAAATAATCCCAAAGAATAATTTCAATTACTTGTATAACTTTCTAATAATAATATTAATACTTGAATTGAACTGATAGTTAATTTTTTTGAAAAAATTTGGTGTAATCTATTATAAATTTACTTATAAAAATAACTGGAAATAATTATTTTAAGAACTCATTGTACGTCTAATTACTCTTTAAAAGCATATCTAATGTGAGTGATGAATTAATGATTGAATATAACTAAAATGAAACTTATGTGTCAATAAATCTTTTTAAATGATCTTACAGTTAAAAAATTTTTTTAAAATTATAACCTCGTATCTACATAAAAGTTACTAGAATTGTTATAGCAAAAACTCGTATCTATACATAAAATCATCATTAGCTCTTGATTGCCAATGTCGATCATGAAATTTTCGTTTATCTTTATAAATTGACAAGAAAATAGCGTCTGAATTCGATATTTTTAATTAATATTTATGTATTTTCGATATTAAAAACAGTTTTTATTGATTCCTGAAAAATTATGAGATATACCCAGAAAGGGGACGATTTGTTATATATAACTTTAATAGATTTTGCTGACAAGATACACTCTCGATTTTATTTCATTTATAGAAAAGGATTCCTTCTAAAGTCTAAAGTCAAAAATTTGTACCGATATTGACTATATAATTGTTATTTTGTATACCTGAGGCATGTCTCGAGTTTGCGATACCCCTCTTGGACTGTGTTAGGAAAAAAATTTCATTTCTCAATTTTTTTCTGGGCATCCTTGTTTTTATAATGAAGGAGCGCAAGTGCACTTTCTTCCCGGTATTCATAGATCATATATTGATGATATGTATACATGATTATCTCCTTCTGAAAAGGAACATCAAATTCACATATATAAGATTGTCATAAAGTATAGCATAATTCGTACTACGAGTATATTGCATCTTTGAAAAGTTCATAAATAAATTTCTCGAAAATCGTATTCATTCATTTAATGGATTTTCAGGAAAAGCAGATAGAGTACCGAATAAATTGTGATACTTTTTATCAATAAGATATCAAATGGAAAATTGAAGTATACATAAATATGGATAAGCCATATAATTTCAAGGAGAATTAATATTTAAAGTTATAATATTTTTCTCAGCGCCTGTATACGATAATAATATTCTAGGGAAATAATTAATCATCATGTATATTATTATTCATTTGTTCATTTGCGGATTAAACATACATCTGAAAAATATATACAAATTTCAGAAAACATGATGTAATAACATGCCTAAATTATAATAAATATGTTAAATTTATACGCATCAAATATGTGGGGGCGCCACAGTACGTAGACAACTCGCCACGAAATTTTCAAAATTACTTTTCTCGGCTATGGTCATGTGATTTGCTTAGATCCGCCCTTAACCCCTCTCACTATGATTTAAAGCGGTGCGACTGCCGCCAGAGACGTGAGTAGCAGATTTCCGAACTCGTTCGGAACGGGTAATCAGCACCAAGTTTCCGATAGCTCAAGCCATATGAGTGTCGGCTCCTGTCTCTATTCTCCATGATCGGAACGTTGTTATATTTGTATATATGTATGTCGATGTCCGCGAACTCCTGCGCGCCTCTGGTGCTAGGAATTTATGATACTAGTGGCGCGAATTAAATAATATAAAAAATATAATTCAAATCAAATAGTCTTCGCATAACTACAAAGTAATAGTAATGATTTATATAACTTAGTACTCAGCAGATGTTTTATTACTAGGCAGATGTGCACAACTAATATAAAGATAAAGAATAATTTATAGTTAGATTATATATTGTTTCATTATATTTGCAATTTGGATTTACATCTTTACCAATAATTATTTAGCGCGACAGTTTAATAGTAGTAGTATTATTTATTGATTGTCACTCGAGAAATAAATAGGAATTTATCAAATTTCCCTGGAGACAATTTACAGTATATTGACAATAAACATTTATTGCAGTACTTCTCTATTATTTCATTCACGTATTTTATTCTTTTTACAATAACATACTTATTTGTAATTACTAACGAATTTTCATGTGTATTTTTGGTATTAAATATATAATAAACTAATAAACTCAAATATTGCTGTGGACTTTCCCGTCCCTATAATAAAAAGATTAGTCACTTTCGGTACATTGTCTCTGGGATGAAAACGTTTCAAGTAAAATATGGGAGAGATGCATCTGGATGTACTCCCACTCTCATCTCCGACCGATATCTCTCTCTCTTCTCATCGACAACCACCGAGGATCATCGAGGAAAACCAGCCGACATCACAGCACGGAGCACTGGAGGGGGAACCCGACGGTAGGATGGACTACGTCCGCCAATACCCCTCTCCGTCGGGATGGACCATCGCCACTCTTCAACACCTGAGATGAACTACAGAGTACAGGGTTCAGAAAAGCACCTAAGATTTGGTATCAGATTCAGTCGTCGATCGATAGACAGCAAATAAACACGAACTCATAAGATCTTGCATATTCGTGAAATAAAACATACGCAATAGTGTATTTTGATATCTATACATCTCGTCTCATCATTTTTCAAACATTTAAACCTACACATCAATTACCTTCATCCGTAAAAGAAATATACATTTTTAACTAAATTCAAATAAACTCGCGTTTCTCGCGAATTGAATACTTTAGTATTCCCTAGGCGGAAGAGACCTCGCGCTCCATCTAAACAATCAACTCACGGCGCTCTCTATATTCCATTTTTTTGAATAAATCATAAAAAATTCATGACAACGTCGACTATGGGTATATTCCGATATCTATTTGGTTGGTCTGAATTTTTTTTCTGAGATTGGTACACTTGCCATCTCAACCGGCGCCTTGTGTTCCGAATCGATAAACAAAAAACAGCTGTTCAACAGAAACGCATAAGTGTAGACACTTGTCATAAGTAGATTGAAATTTTATAATAATTTAAAATTGGCCCTCAACCAATCAAGAGCAGAGACACCTATCATGGGACGCAGAATATTTCGCCCAAGTAAGTCTCTCTCACGAGTCCGCGTGTTCTCAGGACGTAACACTAACGCATGCGCTGTGACTTAAAAATATATAAATTAACTATGAAAAAAAAAAAAATAAAAATAAAACGACACTCGAACAAACAATTTAATTATTCGAACAAATGATAAAAAATAAAATTTTTCGATTAAAAAAAAAGAAAAAGGTAAATTGGAGACACATTACGTCAACTTATAAAAAAAATTTCGTTTAATTTTTTAAAAATAAACAATAATCGAACAAATACTGGTTTTTGACGAACAAATAAGAACAAATGAACAAACGATTTGTTCATAAAAAATAATAAAAAATAACTTCCAATCGCCAGGTTCAACTTGGTGTTCGATTCTCTATAAGACCATGTTATCAACTCATCTCTATGTTGCGCCAATGCCGAGTTACAAAAATAAAAAAAAACAAAAATTTTGTTTTCCCTTGTCATTCAAATGGAAAATGGAAAATTACAATCCACCACCTCTGAATATCAAAATTAAGAGCTCCACTTTGAACAGGCTTCTTTTTTCACCGTCTTATAAGTTTTGAGCCTGTCTCTTTGATGAAAAAAAAAAGTTGCCTGAAAATGGCACACCCCAGTATATACGTTATGTCTACCTTCACCTAAGGTGTAGTTTCTTATTATCTACTTATTATATGCTTTAACATATATCCCTATACTGGGGATATAATACGACGAAACGACCCAATTTCCGTTCCACTTGGGTTCATGATTAGAACGCTTATAATCAAGTGGAATGGGGAAAACTGCGATCGTGAGCGTGGTCGTTTAGTGGAACGTAGCCATGATTATCTCTCAAATCAATCTAGAGGAGGGGCGACAACTACGAAAGCTGAACATCTCATTCAGGTAAACCTCTCTCTATAAATCGCGTGCTCTAGGACGTAAAATATGTATATGTTATGGAGGGTAGAGGTAAGGAGAACTGTCTCATATGGGAGGAAAGCTGAAAAAGTGTCCAGCTACAAGCAGTAAATAATAGTCCAAAAACCCTTCAAAATGGCGCTCGCGTAGGCAAATGGTGTGGTATGAATGTAGCAGTTGTTAATGGATTGAAGTTTGCCGAGTAAGAAAATTTAATATTTTTAGTGACTAGAGTAGTTAGTAACAGTCAAGTATACTATGCCTCAACAATTTACGTAGTCCAAAATTATTTTGTAAACATAACCTAAAATTATTGCTGTGAGAAAACGTAGAGAGTGAAAAAAATTTTGTGAAAAAAATTTTGTGATTTTCAAAGTATCGATGATATGTTAGAAAGCACTGAGCCAATACTTGCAGGCTCTTCCACCGATGCAGACCATGATTACAACGAGGCTGTAACCAGTGATGCCGTTCAATCTTACATTGCTGGTTATATTGTTCGTAAATTGAAGAAAAATGTGAAATGTGAGAATTGTTTACAGTGTATACAAATGAGTGCGGAAGCTGGTAAAGAGTTACAGAGAAACGGCGTTATTTGTAAAATGGATTTATGTGTAGGATTACTTTTTGCAAGTAACGAATTGTTTAGTCTAACTAAGCAATTAGAAAAGTGTGTACTAAGAGCTATCAGTAGAAATCTCACTAATTTAGAAACAATTTCGGAGATATCAGTAGAGCTTAAAAAAAAAGTGTTATTGAAAGTTGGGTGATTTGAACATGAAAATACATTGACTAAAAAAATTATTGATATATATGTAGTTATGCGCGCTCATTTTCTGGCAAAATCAGAAAATAAGCGCTATGAAGAAGCTAAAATAAGGACCAAAATGAATAGGAAAAATGCCAAATTATTTTCTTAAATAAAAGATTTATATTTTCAAACATTTCCAATAGTATATTTGTTGATTCAAATATTTATATTAAATAATATATTTTATTGTTCATGAATTAACATACGTTTATATTTTTTCTGCGAAGAAAAATGTTTTCAAACCTGAACTATTTAATATTTTTTATAATTCATATGAATTAATTTTTTAATGAAAAAACTGACAGTTGCGAAATTGATTTTTATTATTCTTCTTTCGAAAAATTTTTGTTCTATAATTTTGTACATGCTATTCCCTCATTTTATTTATTATTTTAATATTATAAAAATTAATCAGACGTTCAAAATTGCTAAGCAAATAATCGATTATGTATCTGTTTTTATTTTATTCTTATTTTGAAAAGTGCGCCATAACTCAGTGGAAGTTATTCTGTCCTTGTTTATTTCTCTTTCTTTCTCTAATAAGTTTTAGCGCTCTTTTTAAATATCACCTGGTAGCGACTGTAGCGCCACCTTTCTTTAACACATTTTAACGGACACTTTTTCATACATAGAGACAGTTCTCCTTACCTCTACCCTCCATAGTATATGTATAAGGCCACGTATGTATCTTGATCTGGTCATACCGAAAGTTATTTTTTGAAAAATAAAAAATTTTGCTACTCAATAGAAGTTCGTTTGATGAATTTATTCGCTTGGGGGTATGAAAATAGTTTATAATTTACGGTTTATATTTAATAGCAGTAATGAAAAGTTCATAATAAATAATTTTCTTATTCATCATACTAAAGGTTGACTCTATAGGGCTTAAAAATAACTCAAATGTTATATGAGCACGTATGCAATAAGTATTATTATCAGTGTGAATAGACGCCATGAAAAATCAACGTTTCAACACAGCCCTCAGTGTATAAGTTCAGTGTAAAATATGGTACAAAAAATTGCCGATATTTTCAGCATCATGACGATAGTTGCATGCTTCATTCTTAAAATACCACAAATATTAAATTTGTTAACTTTGAAGTCTGCTAAAGGAATATCCATACTAGGTTTAATATTGGAGTTAACAAGGTATGAAGTAAGAAATCATTGTAACATAAATATATGTATCCTAGTGAAGTACAGTCGTCTAATGATCGCTGTTGAGTTGATAGCAGTACAACAACACTACTCTTCAGATTTCTACCTTCCGCGTGAATTGCATGAAAAATTAGGAATGAGAATTTGGGAAGATAGTGGAGATGTGGAAAGAAGAGATTTATTGGAGTAGAGGTATTCGGAAGTATACTCAGTCAGTGTGGAATGTTGCGGTAATGTAAAATCAAAAAAGGACAAACGTTTTTTTAAAAAAAAGAAAAAAAAGACGCCAAGTTCATGTGTGGCAAAAAAATTGAATTACAAAAATTACTTTGCCAAAAGTTTATATGAAAAAGTTACTTTGAAAAAATTACTTTACAAAAAGATTTGATATCAGTCATTTGTTTACCAAGTACACAATATAAGGTTATACATATACATATATAGACTTACTATGTATTATATATTATATATTACATATTTGTTATACATTATATATTATATATGGATTTACTATGTATTATATAATATGTAATATGTAATATACAATGTATAACAAATATGTAATATATAATATATAATATATAATACATAGTAAGTCTATATATGTATATGTATAACCTTATATTGTGTACTTGGTAAACAAATGACTGATATCAAATCTTTTTGTAAAGTAATTTTTTCAAAGTAACTTTTTCATATAAACTTTTGGCAAAGTAATTTTTGTAATTCAATTTCTTTGCAACACATGAACTTGGCGCCTTTTTTTTCTTTTTTTTTAAAAAAAGTTTGTCCTTTTTTGATATCACTTTTTTTTTTACTACAAGTACAATAATTAAAATTGAAACTTTTGAAGATTGTTAGGTCGCATGCGACCTTCCCGCTCTTTTCCCCCCGTAATTCCAATCATTCATTTATAATTCGTAGCTCTGCTATCGCACCTCAGAATATGTTATTAATAGTTTAATTGTAATTATAATTATTATTATTTTCTTATAGTCAATGAGTCAATATTCTTATTTCCCGTGGGAAACACCTCTATCCTTCTTCCCACTGGAAACCTAAGACCATTGTCAGCATTACATCTCACTTCGCTACGTTAACTCAAAAAAAACCTACGTGCATTTTGCGCGCTCTCAATATATGAATGCCGCAGCCAAAATGTTGAGTAAGACGTTTACTGTAAGGACGCATCAACTTACTTTATAAATCTTACCATCTTCTTCCCATATTTATAATTTTACGTTTAGTTAGTCTTGATTGTCGCTTCAACTCGTCAACATCTTATTTGACTAATAACAATTCCAAATTCAAAAATCATTCTCTTAATAACTCATAGTAAAAATCAATAATCGCTAATATCTTCAATCGATAAAATAAATAAGCTCAAAAGTTGATCTGTTACATTTGTCAAATAGATTTAAATTAAGAATTAGATCGTGCGAGTGAATTTATAAGGTTAAGTTTGTGAGTGAAGTGAATCATTAATAAGAACTGTTCAAGACTCTATTAGTTAATTACTCATCAAATATTATAATCGTAAATATTCAAGTTGCCTTAATCAATAAATTACAATTTAAAAGTATTTGTGTTTCCATATCCTTTCGAATATCAATCATTAATTCACCTATACCATCCTATACACTTCAGCTACGCATAGTGGCGGCAATAACGATCCCTTACCTTTTAATAAAAATTTTGAAGCTTGTTATAAAGTTCGAAAATACATCCAGGACGTAACAAAATAATCGATATTTTCTGATTTATACTTAATAAACATATAGAAAATGGATATAATTCATCTATATAAAAATCTATCGTAATTTGAAGTTCTTCTGAAAAATAGACAAAATTCCGAATTCTCATAAAATATAGGAACATAAAAGTAATAACAAATATCATCAATTACCAAATAGAAGTATATTATCAATCAATTGGATATTGATCAAATTTCACGAGACAAATTCACCACCACCCACGTCATATTCCAATTAGTATAAGTATCAAAAATACAATTATTAGTATAAAGAATACAACAGGCTTCTTCAAAACAATATAACAAATAATTTATGTAAAAATAAATGAATAAACAAATGATGCGTGAAGTCCCTTCGCGCCGATGAAGTGAAACTTCACACAATGAAAATTAAAAACAGAGGTTATTTTTTTCAATTGATTTTTTATAGTAATACCTCCTACAGTTATACATTTTCATGCAAATTTTGCTATAATTTGTCATTTTTTACAATCATTTATTAAATTGAATTACTATTTTCGAAAGACGGGTCGTCGTTCATATCTATAATATTAACAATTGGATTATGATAACTAAAATAAGATACGAAATGTTTAATATCTATATTAGATAGATTCCTTGCAAAAACTGCATCAATAGTAGTCCCCCCTTTAGTTGTTAGATCATTTCTACAATTTTTCATTTCCAATAAAAATTCTTCATTGGGGAATTTTAAGAGTGGTTCTGCTTCTGGCAACGAGAAGTTGACATTGAAATCTCCCGCGAGAATGACCGCCTGTTTGCGATAATCTACAGACTCAGCCAATAGGAACTGCAAGAGCATCTGAGCCTGCAGTTGATAACGGTAATAATGATTTGCCGATAAATAATTTGATATCCGTCATTGCAGAATTTGGTGATATATAAATAGCTATCAAAATTAATTTTGGACTATTATTACCGCTGGGGTTAATTTTACACTCTACTGCACATAAGTCTCCAATTTTAATTGACGTTGATATCGAAACGTCAACATTACTGGAGTAAGGATCGAGCCTTAATTTCTAAATGTGGAGTGATAAAATAATTGTTGTCTTTTTCATTGCGATAAATGGCAACACCAGAATTTCTAATCTCATTGCGTTGAAATCTTGAAACGAAATTGAAATTAGGTATCGATACCGGAGATTCATTATCCTTCATGAACGTTTCTGATAACATTAAAATATTTATGTTTTCGAAAACTCTATCTGCAAAATCATTCCCGTGGGCATGAAGACTCTCGCAATTGAATGATATGATTGATAAACCTTTTTTCATGCAGATACAATCATATAATTGTTTATCCAAAGTGAGAAGTCGATTTTCACGTAATTTTGTCATTTCATGTCTCAAAACGGCGCACGAGCGGTTTTTACTACCTTTTCCATGATAAAATTTATTATATTTGTTAATTGGAAAAACTATTTAAAAAAAAAAAGAAAAAAAAGGCGCCAAGTTCATGTGTGGTAAAAAATTGAATTACAAAAATTACTTTGCAAAAAGTTTATATGAAAAAGTTACTTTGAAAAAATTACTTTACAAAAAGATTTGATATCAGTCATTTGTTTACCAAGTACACAATATAAGGTTATACATATACATATATAGACTTACTATGTATTATATATCATATATTATATATTACATATTTGTTATACATTGTATATTATATATTATATATTATATAATACATAGTAATATTCACAATTAGCTCGTGAAACTGCACTAAAACTCAAATAGCAAATTCAACCATTAGTAAACTCAATATAGTTGAAAGAACTCGGTTTAATTAAGATATAAGTGGGGATTCGGGAAATGGCCCTTCTCCGCAATGTTGCCACTGGAATGTTGCAAGAATGTTGTGCAAGTTTCGGAACATTGCTGCAAAATTCCTACAACATTCCACGCAGTCTGGATAGTGATGTCGAGTAGTAGTATGAGTTAAGATTTAGGCTAGAATTGTGAAAAGTAGGGATCTGAAAATTATAGTTGTTGTATTGCCAAAGAATAAATTGATCGGAAATGCATAAGTATATGTATGATTTTATTGATGGAAATCTATAAAAAAGTTTTTTTTTCCAGTTACACTGTGATGACTTGTTATAACTATACAAATAATTATGCTCTATTATCCTACTTGGAGTATCCAGTTATTCTGATTCAAGAGTTTGTATTGATATATTTAGTGATGAAATATCTCAATCGAATAAACATATTGACGATTTTTCTTACTTTATGTTATTTCATTATCAGCATCTGTTTAATGAAGCAAATTCTGCCAAAAGTATTTTTAACAATTTTAGCAGTGAGCATTCAATATGATTATGATTTGGCACTATTAAAGGGCAGTACAACAACACTACTCTTCATATCTCTACTTTTCATGCGAATTACATAAAAAATCAGAGGTAAGAATTTGGGGAGTGGAGGTGAAAAAGTAGAGTAGAGGTATTCGGGAGTATATTGATTCCAAAGTAATAATATGAGTTCAGAGTTAGGCTGGAATCTTGAAAAGTAGAGATCTGAAGAGTAGTGTTGTTATACTGCCCTATTAAAGTATTAAACAAATGGAAGTTATCTATGTGTATTAATTTTAGTCAATGTGTACTCCAATATCGGCATTGAGTAAAATTGTTCAGTTGTTTGCGGTTATCAGAGCTAAAAATTCGGAGTCCGTATCACTTTTAACCTGGGCGATTTCTGTATTAACCAATATTAGTAAGAGTTCTTCAAAGAATTGAACAGCTTTATGTAAAATTGATTATACAACATGCATATTTATTTGATTACAGCAAGAGTGTATACTATATGGATGGATTCAGCAGATGTTGTGCTTTTAGGAAATTTCATAATTTCCGTATTTCTTAGCTCGAGCATTATGTTTTCAGTGGTGTACTATAAACCCGACACGAAAAAAAAATAAATTTTTTGAAGTTAATTGGTATCCCAATATAACATTATATTATTTTTTGTCGTGGAGCAATATATATACTGTAATGAGGTGGCCAGACTGTTATCTCCTTAGTAAAGGGATCACGAAGCCTACATAGAAGGAAGACGATCGCAGTGCTACAAAAGTGTTCACGTTCATGCAGAATGAAAGGATGATTTTCATTGCCACTAGAGAGCGCGTCGGTTAGACGAGTTTGATTTTACAAATATGTATGTAGTTGTGCCTCAAACTTTGGGAAAAGCAAATAAATAAGTCGACGAAGTAAAGAAAAAATTATAAACTAACGAAATTGGAATAATTAATCATGATATCACAAGGTCAAGAGAAAATGACAATAGCATAAAAAATTTTTTTATAAATCAACTTTTATATTTGTAAAAAAATTGTGAAATGGAATCCATTCATTTTTACTTCAACTATTGATTATAAAAATGGATAATACTGCTTGTAAATTATAATTCCTAATTACATTATGCCTAGACACAAATCCGCAAAATTAACAATAGAAAATAAGATGTTGAGCTGTAAGAAAATCAATCGATTTATTAAATGTATTTAACGGAACAGGAAGATATTGTTTGTTATCTTATAAACAAATATAAAGCAATGAAATTACCAGCTATCAATTAGCTACGTCAGCTTTGCGCTTTTTCGATGTTTTCGAATTGAAAGCTTACGTTGATTCAAATTCTTGTTAAACAACTTTGCGAGAAAATGACCTCGCATCACTATAAAATGATTAATTATTTCAACCATCAATTCTTTAGTGTGTTCGAGATATCCAAGCTTATGAAGCGATTGTCGTAGAGAAATTTTATCAAGAATTTGATGCATCGTATTACACTTTATAGTTTTTGTCCCAACTACTGTTAAAACATCTTCTTCAAGACATTTGATGAGTAAAAACAAGTTTTCACTGGGATAGATCAATCCACCATCATTCATCAACTCAATAAATTTATTTCGGCCGCTTGCTGCTTTATTAGTCGATTGTAAAGTGTCTATACACGTGAAGCACTTTGTATAACGACAAGTCTTCCTTACCAAATAACCAGCACTATACGCGACTATTTCATCACTTGATTTCACAACATCGTAATCGTGTTCATGATGAAAGTTTTGAAATGTTGAAGTGTATTGCTCATCTGAACGGTCTTTGAATTTTTCTTTGTTTCTAGTGTTACCACAATTTTCATAATAATCACTATCAGTCATTTACCAATCTTTCAAACGGCTTACAAGAATAAGCTTCCCGAACTTCACCGGTAGTGTCTTCATCTTCATCTGTCGTATTCAAAAGATTTTCAAAAGGTATGTTGTCCGTATCAATTCTTCGATCCGACATGGCATTATCATCAAGTATATTAGTGGATAAATTTTCATCTTGACATATACTATTATCATTTTGATTTAAAGCAGTTTTATCGGCAATACCTTCTTCCACGATGGCATCAAGTTTTTTCAACTATTCATTTTTAGGAGCAGAAACCAGCCACACTGCACGATATATTGCTGCGACGTTGCAGCAACATTGTCACATTGCAATTGCCGTGCAATATTGCAGCAACGTTGCAGCAATATATCGTGCTGTGTGGGCATGTCTTATGTCAAATCTTGTTTATTATATTTATGATTTTTTTTGTGTGACTTGAAGCACACTATATAAAAACACGCCTTATCGGACGCACGTGAAGAGTCAGAACTTCAGTGAAAGTGAAATAATTAATTATTGGAACATCAACAAATAACATGTCTGTGGATAGAAAAAAATATTCAGTTGTGGAATTTTATGATGGTCTGCAAGTCATACCATCCTGTTGGATATGAAAAGACAATGTGAATTGCCTCTGGCCAACTCATCTAACCTCAAAGTCATCAATTGACAGGGCAATTATTCGACAATACATGCCACAAGAAGGTGAAGAGTGGACGACTTTGAAAATCATAAAAATATTCGGAAAATCAGGTAATTTTTATGTTGGAAACACGTTAACATTTTCGTTTGATGACTTTTTAATTTTCATGCCAAACTGATTTTCAGCTTATCATAATCGGTTTATTTGTTGTTGAATGATTGGAATTATCAAACTATCCGTTTTAAAGTTTCGTGGTTTCGATAGTATCAATTATAGAATTTTTATTTATAGATGACTACATCACGGCTTTAGACATGCTCGTTAAAACAGAGAATACATCAACATTGCAGGATTCAGATATTGTTCCCAATTCTACCATTGCAACGATTGCTGCTAGAAAATCGCGGCAGGAAAGACACAAAAAGAAATTCAGTGACGAAAGCAGCGACATGAATAACGACGAAGACGAAGAAGAGAGATTGCAAAATGTCTGCAAGAAAGGCAAATATGCAAATAAAAAACGGTCCATAGAAGTAATGATGGCGAAACCTCCATATGTGGCTGCATTACCGAGTGCAAATGACGTATTGGTGTCTTCAATCCTTCCACAACATTCTTCCACTCCGTCATCAAATACCATGCGTGATGAAAATTAAAGTCGACGACCAGATTCTCCAAAAAAGAACGTAGCAGTCACAAATGGTAATGGCATTGAAACTTGGAATTTTACCGAAAAAAATTGATTATTTAATTCGAGACACTCACGTTTAATTTTTAACACATGTTACTTTGTAGGCTTTCAAGAACTGATGCTGCGAAAAATGAATTTGATCATATCGAAATTAACTGTTATCGACAATAAGATAAATCAATTGGTGTCGCAATATCGAGTGAGAACATTGACAATGGATATCAATGATGTCGATGAAGAAATTAATTTTCCAATTAAGTCAATCCAGGAATTAGAGGAATTTGAATAAAAATTGAAAAAATGATACGTTCATCGCGAAAATGGTATGGCTTTTTATTTAATTTATCATCTTCTCACATGGAATTATTTTGCAGCAAAATCCGAAAAATGATTTCATTAATATAGAATTTAGCTTATAAGTACACCTGTTAATTCAAACTGTGTTTTTGTCCATCAGCAAGTTGATACAGTTGCAAAAAGCGCAAAGGCCAAAAATGATATCTGCTGGAAAACAGTAGTCATCAATACACGAGTACCAATAAAAGTATTGATACTGATATTCATATTGCTAAATATTTCTAATGACTTTCTATGCATGGGACTGTATTCATTCATAATGAGTGCATAAGTCAATATGTATGTTTTTACCAGATTCACCATTTTCTGGAAAATTATTATACCAAAAAAATAAATGTACTTCTTTACCATGTTTTTCATATTCATAGAGTAGTTTATCATATAAGAACTGACATAAATAATGGTTTTTTAATAAATATTTTTCATATCTCGCAGATTGTTACAGCCAAAAAAATTGGGGGAGATACGGTCAATACTGCATCTGCTACTATTTTAAAAAAATTATTGGATGATAGTATGGCCGAACAATTTAGCTGGGATAGCAAAAAACAAAAAAAAGAGTTCAAAACACTTTTGACAGCGAAACTTTTAAGAAGTTAGTAGTCAACATAATTTTCTCATTATGTTTTTATTCATAATTCAGCACAGATACGGTATTAATTTTTTTTTTGATTATATTTTCAGAAGCGGTCCATAGTATGTGTCAACCTGCTTGTACAGATCTGCAAATAAAAACCGTCGCGTCCCAGTGGCTAGAACAAGCCAAAACTAGACGAAAACGAAGAGAGAGACGCTCCAATGAACATATAAACTAGGCTAGAAATGACAGCGATTCTGGTGAATAAGAATATTTATTTCGCAATTTCATGAATTCTTTTTTCTATTGTAATAATCGTTGATTCCATTCATTTTCAAATAAAATACATATTTCATACTTTAAATTTGGATAATTCTGTTCAAATTATTCAATCACGTGCCCTGTAATTCTTTTCTTTATTCATAATGGATAGAAACAACCAGCAAACATTATAGTAATATTGCTTCAACGTTGTAGTAATATTGCATGAGGGCGGACATAGACACATTGCAGCAATATTGCAATTATACCGTGAAATATTGCTGCAACGTTGCAGCAATATATCGTGCTGTGTGGGCAGAGCCAAGGAGTCTTTTGTTCGCATTAATGACTGTAGCAGCTCGCCTGCTGTGACGTTTGAACCTTTTTGGTGGAGTCGCCAGAAAATAAAAATAGAGCAAACGATAAACTTGCCCAAATAACATAACATCCGGATGATCGTTGCACCCGCATGCACTTCTCATAATACCAAAAAATTTCTGTAAATATTAATGTAACGAGTAAGTATATTAAGTATAACGACAAAAAAAAAAAAAAAAAGGTTTTGAGCAAACAAAAAAATATGAATCACATTTATGATATGTACCTCTAACGCATCTTGAGTGAGACGTATAGTCATTAGACAGTTAAAATTGCACTCTATGTGTAAAAATTCCATGAGTTCCAGAGTAACTCCGAGCGATATCTTGAACCCAGTCAGAGTGCTTGAAGTAATTGCAAAAAAAATTTCGCGGGGAGCTGGTCTTGATCTAAATGTTTTTGCAACTCTTTATATTTTTTTTTTCTTCAATATGCTTCTCTTCCCACTCTTGAAGATATTGGATGAAGTCCGTGATAGCTTACCGAAAAAAATCTCAAGTAAATAAGCGCAGAAATTTTAAAAATTTGCAATATGTCTCCACACAGAAAAAAAAAGTTCTTGGCTCTAGTAGAAGTTTTTTTGACTCAAGAAAGTATTTAGGAAGACTGAAAATCTCTCAAACGAAGGAAAAATTTCTTGAAACAAGAAAATTTCTTCTTGTTTTGAAACAACTTCATTCTTCCTCGAAATTTTCTTGGCTGAAGGTTATTTTTTTTGTGTGTAAATTAAAGAAAAGCATGCAAATTTTTTTATGCAGAAAAAACTTTTTTTCCAATAAGGAAATAATTGATAAGTATGGGAATTAAGGACTGCAGTTGAGAAAAAAAATAAGTTTTGTTGTCCAGTCCAGTTAGGGTGATATTCATATAAGTAATACGTAAATAAATGCGATGTAAAAGGTACAGCTAAATGTATTTTTGAACTGATGTGCATTTAAAAGCAGGCGAAAATATTAATATTAATCAAAAGAGTGATCAGAAGAGTTATTATTCAAGTTTTCAGTACTTGTAATGTATTCACTTACACTAGCCACGTTTTTCACCAATAATAACTCAAGTAATGATTTTATCATCACTTTTTTTTTGTTGCATATGTTTTTGTGAACAGGCTTCGGCACGTCACTATGAAATTTGTATCAACAAAGAAGAGTAGTTTTAAAGTCCAGTATGATAGAACGAGCAAAGAATCAAATTTTACAGTAAGAGAACGTAATTATTGCAAAGTTTCTCTGGCTAATTGGGTTGGACTATTAGAAGTTAATTTGCAAGTACGATTTGTAATAATTGTTAGTTCTACGATCTACTGTCTATACGCTAACAATAAATGATATTAAGATACCCCTTTTCTTGTAAACTTCCGTTCGGGAAACTTCCAATTTGAGAGTTTCAAATAAAGCTTTGGAAAAACCGAAAGCACTATCTAATTTTAGGATATATTTTTGGAGAGTATCTTTATAGGGTAGAGGTAAAATCTGTCTAGATCTCAGTCGTTCGTAAACGGCCGCACTTTTAATTCTTATTAGAAGACTGCACTCGTATACCCATTCAATAGTGTATCTTCTTGATTTGGAATTTTTTAAATTTGCCGCAGCAAAGCATGCTCTGACTGATGCTTGTTGAATAGGCGGTAAAGTAAGTATTTCTTTCTCTATAACACTCTCGGAAGCACTAGCACATTTCTCTTACTCTTCATCGATAACTTCTATCAGAGTTTTATTCTAAGTAAGCAATTGAAAGCATGAACTGAATGGTAGTAAATATTATAGCAATATTATGATGCAAACATTACAATTTTTTAAGAAAACGAAATGATTGCATTCACGATAGCAGTTAGTTGCATTCAATAAAGATAAACATACCTTATTATTGAGGCAAGTACACTTCTTCTTCACGGCATTAAGTTCCAGTTTTAATCTTTTATTATGTTCATTAACATCTATTTTTGGCCGGTATAATATATTGCATGATTGTTCTCGAAGCCGTCTACATGCTTCACATCTATATAACGTTGCTTGTTTTTTGTATATTTCAATTTCCCAAAAAAATTTTTGCAATTCAATTTTTTTGCCACACATGAACTTGGCGCCTCTTTTTTTTTTTTTTTCAAAAAAAGTTTGTCCTTCTTTTTTGATATCACTTCTTTTTTTACTACAAGTACAATAATTGAAATCGAAACTTTTCAAGATAATCGATATTTTCTGATTTATACTCAATAAACATATAGAAAATTATTAGAATTCATCTATATAAAAATCTATCGTTATTTGAATATCTTCTGAAAAATAGACGAATTTCTGAATTCTCATAAAATACATATAGGAACATGAAAGTAATAACAAATATCAATTATCACATAGAAGTATATTATCAATCAATTGGATAATGATCAAATTTCACGAAACAAACCCACCAACACCCCCGTTATATTCCAAGTATTAATAAATGATATCAAATATTTTTGTAAAGTAATTTTTTCAAAGTAACTTTTTCCAAAGTAATTTTTGCAATTAAATTTTTTTGTCATGTAGGAACTTGGCGCCTTTTTTTTCTTTTTTTCCAAAAAAAGTTTTCTCCATTTTGATATCACTTCTTTTTTTACTGTATAAGTACAATAATTAGAATTGAAACTCTCTGAGATAATCGATATTTTCTGATTTGAACGAATAAACAAATGAATATAATTCATTCATATAAAGATCTATCGTAATTTGAATTTTCTCTGAAAAGTAAACGAAATTCAGAATTTTCATTAAATGTATGAACATAAAGGAAATAACAAATATTAATTCCCACATGGTAGTATATTATCAATCAATTGAATAATGATGAAATTTCACGAAACAAATTCAGCACCAAACTTCGACATCGATAACTATATTGTTTATAGCAGTCGACGAGAATTTTCGGAAATGCCAGTGAATGATACTTGCCTCAAACCTGTATGTTGTTATGATCATGAATAACAAATATAATTATGTAGTTAGCCCGTTACCATATTTTATGCACTTGGCAATACAAATTGATATCAATTCTGTTTGTGAAGAGTAGATAAACAGGGCGGATTCTGGGACAAACCCATCGGTAACTTGCATTGACCCCTACCTTATCGACATTTCCATAGTAGGTCTCAATCTGTTTTATCATCTGGTAGAAAAAGTCGATTTCTGTATTATCCACTAAGCGACGTTTCTCGTAGTGTGAAATTTTTTATCGATATCGATGATCGTACTATAGTATGAGTTTCTTTGTTGCGACATTGGGGAAATGGATAACTGTACGTTTCTCTATGATTGGACTGTAGTTTTGCTGTTGATTGGGTAGGGGGAATTCAAATGAATAAGTTTTTATCCATAATATATATGAAATATTTTTTTTCCTACAAATATGAAAGAATAAATGAAAAAAGAAAAAATCGATAAAAAGATGAATAAATCAATAAATGAAGGAAAAGTAAATAATCATATAAATAATTGTATGAGTCACTGTATATATATAATTATATAGATAAGCATATGAATAATTGTATAAACAAAAAATATGTAGATAAATAAATATGTGTGTGTGTACGGAGGGGGGGGGGGGGGGGGGGGCTATCCAATAAGAGTTCGAAAAATGGGTGCACACCAATATAAATTTGATATGTTTCTTCATGATAGATCAGTGAACATTTGACGCATTCATCATCAAGTTCTAGAAAAATCTTAATGAAGAAGAATCAAGAGTTTTTACCAACGAAATTTTTCATATGAAAAAAAAAATTTTTTTATGAAAAAGTTTGGAAAAGTTTTTATAAATTTGCAAAAGTTCGGGAAAAGTTTTCAAAAATTTGAAAAAGTTTTGAAAAGTTTTTTTAAATTTGAGAAAGTTTTGAGAAATTTGAAAAAGTTTTCATAAATTTCAAAAAGTTTTCATAAAATTTGAAGAATGGAGATTATTCTGGATATTCAAGGCTTCAAACATCAGAGCAATCAATTTATTGTGAAAGAACTAGCAAGTATTCTAGTACACAGTATTAATGTTGAAGAAACTCTTGAAGTTACACACATACTATTCAAACTACCATGCTTGTGGGGTGAATTATCGAAGCAGTATCAAGCAATAAATTCATGGTTGATACGTAATTATCATGGACTATCATGGGATACTGGTGATGTACCATATGATCAGCTCAACAATGTTCTCGAGATTCTATTGAAAGATGTTGATCATGTGTATGTGAAAGGAGTTGAGAAAAAGCAATGATTATCAAGTATTATTGGGCATATGGGGGAAACAGTTATCGATCTAGAGAGTTTCGAATGTCCATCATTGAAAAATCATGGAATGCAAAACTGTGAATATCACAAATACCCAGAATCTGGATTTTTCTATCACTGTGCCCACGCTAATGTTATATATTTGAAGCGTTGGATAGAGGACAGAAAAAAAAATTCAGCACCCCTCAATAGGTAAATCATTAGAGATTTTTTTATCATCTTGAGGAGCGAATCGAAGATACGAATATGGGGACACATCGCATATTTTTCCGAAGAATTTATTCTTAAATATGTCCCCAGCAAAATAAATAATAATATCTGAGATAACCAGTATTATTATAACAGGATGAGGACATTAATGCTTACCAACCATATCATAAAACATTATCAACCTATTGCCACTGATTATGATGAATTCTTCGATGACATTTCATTCTTCAAAGATTGTATATTATGTAAAAAAAAAAAATTCTTAATAATTTCGATAATAAATTGAAAATGTTTGCATACAAAAATTGAATAATCGAATAAATTATTTACTATAACTATTCCACTATTGGGTATTTAGTATAAGTGTTCAGAGATAATTTCAGCATTGCAGGTATTCTTTATAGTTGAAATATTATCCATCTAACACATACCACTTACGTTCATTTGTTTATCCTATAAAATAATTTTTTCATATTCATTGTTTCTCAACATGATCTGGAATTTTATATTAGTTCCAATCATATTTCACTCTCTATTAAATGGATGATATATTTTTTTTTCTCATATAACACAAAGAAAATAATTTTTCCCATGAGTTGTGGAATATATTATTTAACTTAAGAAATGATATAAAGATGTATGTATTCACTCTAATAATCCAAGAAAAAACATGCTACTAATCTATTGAGGAGAGGTGCCATAAAAGTTATAGAAAAAATCGAGAGGTTGGTGGCGAAAAGGTCCAGTGTTAAGATAATGTTTTAATACCTAGAAATTATTGGTTGCATATTATAAGTTCCGCCCAAAATGAAAAATTAGTGGTATGGTGAATGAAAAATATTTATCATTTCACATGCAAGAGCATCAGTGGCTACATCAACACTATAAACAATAGTGCCAACAAGTAAGTTTTCTCTGAATAATATATATTAATATTATATAAAAATTGTTATCGTTGTATAATGATATATTCCAGGATGGAATATTGTCAACTTAATTACACAATTCATGTACCACGAGAATGGTACGTAGGTGAAAATAACTTAGATTGGATGAATGACATTATTAGTGATGTGCTCACATATATGCAAATATGGGGGGCAGCAAATGGAGCAGTAATCACAAGGAATGGTCCAGGAACCATCGTTGTGATCGACCATCAGAATCAAATGTAGTGGTTTCGAAGATTGCGTGAAGAAGATGATCATCGTCCGGAGCATGTTGGATACTTTCCACCTCTGGCAATGGAGTATGAGGAGGATATGTGGGGTCCAAACATATTCAGAAATGTGAATGGTTTTTATTGTGTTGCGGGAAATAATGATGATGATGATGATGATGATGATGATGATGATGATGATGATGATGATGATGATGATGATGATGATGATATCAATAATAATATCATTAATAATGACTTTGATTATTATGATTTAATTAATGACAATAATATAAATTTCAATGAGGATGATGAAATTCATGTGAGTGTGGATGATGATAGTGGCATTAGTTTAAATGATTATGATGATGATGATGATGATAATTTCTAAATAAAATGATTATAAAAGAGTATTGTGTTTTCAATTTATTTATTTATTATATCAAAAATAAAATTCCATCAATATAATGCCACACAAGAAAAAATTTTTGATTCTCATCTTAAATGATTAATGCATTGAATAAGATAGTTGTAGACATTGATAAATATTACTTATTTCAAATTCCCTTTCATCTACATTATTATGAAAGTATGATCATTGAATGAATTCACATTGTCCATATTTACCACCAATATAATGCATTCTAAGCTTCCCATTGTTAGATGCATCTTCCAATAATTCATATTGTTCTCGATCATTCAGTAAATATGTTACTATTCTTGTTGGTAAAAATACGGTGGATTCACCATTTATGGTTACAACAATTTTTTCACCAAATCTCGTTTTAACAATTTTGATTTCAGACACTATATAGTTTGTTCCAGCCTTTGAGTCGAATAAAATATTTCATTTTGCATGGATACATAATCTTTCGCGATTAGTCTCAAGTCAAATAGCAGAACATAAAGGGAAGACATACATTTGTGATAGATGCTTATGTCATTTTCAAGAATTATACTCATATAATAATCATAAGTTAGATTGCCTTAGTATGAATAAAAAACTTCGTGTAATATTGCCAAGAGAAGAAGAAAAATTTTTATCATTCAGTCATTACAAATATAAAGAAACTGTAACATTCGTTGTTTATGCAGACTTAGAGTGTATATCAGAGGAAACAAATGTATCACAAACACATATTTCACATAGTGTTGCATTCTATTTACATTGCTCATATAATGATAAATTATCCCAGTTTAAATTAATGCGTAGTGATGAATGTATTCAATGGTTCATTGATCAATTAGAATCTTTAGCACATGAAATAAATAATATTTACAGTAGAATTGTACCGTTGATATCATTAACGGAAAAACAAAAATATGAATTTGAGAATGCAGTTATTCGTCATATTTGTGAAAAACCATTCACTCAAATTGATGCAAAACATCGAGATCATTGTCATTTCACTGGTAGATATCGTGGTGCAGCACATGATAATTGTAATATGAAATATACAAAATCATACTATTTACCAATTGTATTTCACAATTTAAGTGGTTATGATTCACATTTCATAATTGAGAGTATAGCTAAAAGTTACCCTGGTAAGGTAAGTCTCTTACCAATAAATAAAGAAAAATATATTTCATTCACTAAAAAAGTTCATGACACAAAAATATCTTTACGATTCATTGACTCATTGAGATTCATGGCGAGTGGTATTGATAAATTAGCAAATTATCTGGATGATAATGATAAATTAATCACTCGCAAGTTTCACAATGATGATAAACAATTCAAATTGGTAACAAAAAAGGGTGTATTTCCATATGAATATATCGATAGATGGATGAAGCTTGATGAGAAACATTTACCGGGAAAAAACAAATTTTATTCAAAGTTGAATCAAAGTGAAATTTCCGAGGAAAATTATGAACATGCAAAAGTGATTTGGAGAAAATTCAATATACAGACATTAGGTGAATATTCCGATTTATATCTCAAAACAGATGTATTACATCTAGCTGACATCTTTGAAAATTTCCATCGTAATTGCTTCGTAACATATAATCTAGATCCATTACATTATTATAAAGCACCAGGTTTTGCTTTTGATGCAATGCTCAAATATACAGGTGTAGAACTAGAGCTTTTCACAGATCCAGAGATGTTATTGTATATCGAGAAAGGTATTAGAGGTGGTGTAGCGCAATGCTCGAATCGCTATGCAAAAGCTAATAATAAATAAATGGGAGACAGTTACAATTCAACCAAAGAGCAATCATATCTTATGTATTTCGATATTAATAATTTATATGGGGCAGCTATGAGTGATTATTTACCATATGGCGGATTCAAATGGTTGAATAAATCAATGAGTGTTGAACAAATACTCAATATGCCCAACGATTCATCAATAAGATATATCTTTGAAGTTGATTTAAAATATCCAAAAGAACTACATGAGTTACATCGTGATTTACCGTTATGCCTTCAACATTCCATACCGCCAACGGGAAAAGGTATGAAATTAGTAACAACACTCTTACCTAAGAACAAATATATTATTCATTATAAAAACTTGAAGCAATGTTTGAGTTTAGGCATGAAAATTGAGAATGTATATAGGATACTAGAGTTTCAACAGGCACCATGGTTAAAAAAATATATTGACTTGAATATAGACTTGCGTAAAAAAATCAAAAAATGAATTTGAGAAAAATTTTTTCAAGCTGATGAATAATGCTGTATTTGGTAAAACCATGGAGAATGTTCGCAAATATAAAGATGTAAAATTGATAACCCAATGGTATGGTAGATATGGTGCAAGAGCATATATAAGTAAACCAAATTTTCATAGCTGCATAACTTTTGAAGAAAACATGGTTATTATTGAGATGCAGCGTGTTAAAGTTAAGTTTATCAAACCCATCTACATTGGTTTTGCGATTCTTGATATTTCGAAAACATTCATATATGATTTCCATTATAATTATATGAAGAATGTATTCCCTAATAATAAATCGAAATTATTGTATACTGATACTGATAGTCTAATATATGAATTAATCAATTCTGATGTATATGAAATAATGAAGCGTGATATAGACAAATTTGATACGAGTGATTATCCTGTTGTCAACAATTATGATACCCCACTTAAGAATAAGAAAGTTTTAGGACTCATGAAGGATGAAAATAATGGTAGAATAATGACAGAATTCGTTGGATTACGTGCTAAACTGTATACATTCAGAGTACAGGATGACGATGAGGATAAAAAGAAAGCTAAAGGTGTGAAAAATTGTGCACTACGCGCGATCACATTTGATGATTATAAGCAATGTCTATTCCAGAATGAAAATGTGGTAATAAGACGGTCAACAAGCTCATTTGGATCATCCCAATATACATAATCAATTGCTTGCATCCTCTTCTCTGCAACTTTGTAGTAGGGTAATGCTTTACCAGATCTAGTTTTTTTTTTGTATACCAATGATGATGATAATGGTGGTGGTACTGTATAGTTCGCAATATAATTTTGATATTTTACGCTTCTGTCTGATATGAGACTTTTATTGGGATCATAATGTTTATGAAGTGTATGAGTTGAATTGACTATTTCCATGGAATCATTATTATCGCTATAACTTATGATTGCATCATTTGGTGTTTTCTTGAATAGCAATTCTAACAATCCACTCATTTTGCGTACACTTCACCTATTTGCAATTTTTTGCTCTAAATGTGCCTTCATGTATGTTTTGATTAAATCATCATCCTCATATTGTTTGAGGGGTGAATTAACAGATTGTATTTCAGCAGGAACGAATGATTCGATATTTCCATTCAATTCGACATCCTTTTTCATGCTATCATCACCATAATTATCATCATCATCATCATCATCATCATCATCGTCATCATCATCATCATCATCATCATCATCATCATCATCATCATCATCATCATCATCATCATCATCATCATCATCATCATCATCATCATCATCATCATCATCATCATCATCATCATCATCTAGAGCTGTTGCAAATGACTGATCACAATCATCTTGAGCTGTTGCAAACGACTGATCATTCTCAGCTTCTTCTTTTTTCATATGAATATCAGCCGATTCATTTTTTATGTCTTGTTTTATTCCCGTGGATGTTGATATCAATTTCTCTAAAGGTGTCACTATGGGTTTGAAAACTTCATTCATCGCTCGTTCTGATGTATCTCTACCAGATTTTATCATTCTATGCTTTTGTCGAATCATATCGCTCGCTTTCACTATTTGACTCAGTAAGTCCTGTTCTTTCAGATTTTTTTTTCCCTTTTCACGCTCGCCATGTTGGAGCATGCAAGTTTACAATAACACTGAAAACAACATTGTATTTTCATGTCAATTTATACTAATGTAACAATCGAATCCCTTTCTATATCTCCCCGAATTCACTTCACTATCTTTGTCAACAACTACAAACCCATACCGATCATTATTCCAACATGTTAAACACAAATCTCTAAACTGAGTATAAGTCATATCTGTATTCACATGATCATCATATATGTGCTTCAAATTCATTTCATCTTGTCTGAATGACACCATCAAGTTTGCATTATCATGTACTAGATGTTTGGGGATGCGTGTATAAGTTTGACTGAGATAAAACGAGTCAACATCTCCATGTCGACCTATGCAAAAGAAAGCTCTGATGCTATCTTGCTTCTCGCACGCAACATCATCGAAAATCATAATGGAATTGGGTGTAGCATCTTCCAGTTTGACTACCACTGCGTTATCACTGAATGGAAGATATCCAATGTCTTCAGCATGCTTCAATACATTTTCCAAGTATTTATATTTTAGTTGATTGAGCGACTTTGAATAGAGATAAACATTCTCAAATCTCAAACCATTAGAATGAGTATTTAGTGCCAAGAGTGCGTTGGTCTTGCCACAATTCGATGGACCACAAAAAATGGCTCGTATAGTGTTAGGTAATAGATTCCCATGACGCTTTTTCATGTTTTTATTATGAAGAATTTGTTCATCAAAATTCGCAATTGGTAATGTTATTGTTTGTTTATGAAATTTAACCTCAGTTGGTTGTTTCTCTCGCGTCATTGTGATTACAACTAACTATTCATGAATATTTGTAATACCTTTTATATGTTTGATGACATTAGATATAAAAGCTAAACGATTGACAAACTTTAGACAGTTGTTGTATAACTATTCATGCAGTCAGATCTCTGGGTATGGTGTTTGCGGTGATGGTCTTGTTAACAATATAATCAACAAACTTTCGATGGAGCTACACGTTCCAGGTTACCAATACTGTGGACCGGGTACAAAATTATCAAAAAGATTAGCGCGTGTAGATCCTGGAATCAACTCTCTTGATACTGCATGCAAAGATCACGATATTGCTTATGCAAAATATCCAAATAATATTATCGAGAAAAATAAAGCTGATAGAGTACTTGCAAAGGAAGCTTGGGAACGTATTCATGCTAAAGACGCGAGCATTGGTGAGAAAGCCGTAGCTTGGAGTGTAAATAAAATCATGAATGTGAAATCGAAACTTGGTGCAGGCATGGTGAGGAGGAAGAAGCGTGTGAAAAGGAATGTGAAAAAAATGATAAAAAATCCCATGATATCATTCAAACAAAAAGTAGATGATGCAGAAAAATCTATGCACTCTCGTGGTCGTGATATGGTTAAATCTGCGTTGAATGGTGCGCGTACTGCTGTCGAGAATGCTGGTGGGTCGAGTAAAGTACGCTTATCATCACGCATATTACCAATCCCATCGAGAATAGGTGGTGTTCTACCATTTCTCATACCCATGTTTGCTGGACTCAGTGCTGTTGGGAATTTAGCGGGTTGTGCTGCTGGTATAGCAAAAGCAGTGAATGATGCAGCTGCAGCGAAACGTGAATTGGAAGAAAGAAAACCACACAATATTAAAATGAAGGATATTATAGTGGGTAAAGGAATTTATTTGAAGCCATATAAACAGGGTTTAGGTCTGTACTCTCGGCCGGCAAAAAACATGTAGATCTACCATATCGAGCTTTAACTGACGCTGATCTTGTAAAATATGCTCATATCATGAAAATTTCACATTTTCGTGGTGTTTTCATGCAAAATAATTTACCAATGAATTGACCACGAAAATTTGAGACGGCAATAATGAATCTAGATGATAGAGATGGCCCAGGTACACATTGGGTGGCATATGAAAAGAAACACAATGATGTGACATATTTTGACAGCTTTGGTAATTTACAACCACCTCAAGATCTTATGGAATATTTCGATGTTGGTAGGGTGAAATATAACTATAAGAAATATCAAGACTATAACACGGTGATATGTGGACATTTATGCTTGAAATTTTTAACTAAACAGCTATAAATGTATATCCATATTGAGATTGAATATCAGTCATGGATGATTCATTGACATTGACAGTGTCGGGGAGATCCTCCATTCTCGAGGCTCAATACTTTCCACCAATTGAACTCTCATCAAGTAAAACATATGTATTGGGGCTTATTGAACTGTTAACTTTCAATGCCGTCCCTAATATTGATGAAACCAACAACAAATTTGACATAGTTGGAGGTGAAAATGCAACAATCATTCCAACTGGTAGCTATGAAATCGAAGATATTGAGAGTTATATACAGAAAACACTAACAAACATATCATTTTCACTTAAACCTAATAATAATGAATTGTGTTGTGAGATTCAGTGTAATGTTCCTATAAATTTCATTCCTGAGGATTCCATTGGACGATTACTAGGATTCAAGCCACGTATACTTGAACCAGGCTCTATTCATAAATCTGGCTTACCAGTGTCTATACTTGAAGTCAATGCACTTCGCGTTGAGTGTAATATAACTACAGGTGCATACATTGATGGGCAGCGAGTGCATACAATTCATGAATTTCTCCCAGTGGTTCCACCAGGATATAAGATCATAGAAGTGCCATCACATGTCATTTACATGCCAATCACCGTTCAGACAATACATCATTTGCAACTACGAATTGTGGATCAAGATGGACAATTAGTGAATTTCCGTGGAGAAGTGATAACATTAAGATTACATTTAAAGTCGATGAAGTGATGAGTATAGTGTATAATACAGAGGATGAAGCAGTGGTGAATCCATCAACAGTATATGGTGGTGATTATAAACGTGTAGTGACATGTCGAAAACCCATCGGAACACCCTACTATTGAAGAGTCTCGGTCTGAAAATACGTGGGGAACAATAAAATTCTGCTGTTTCTGCTTCGTATGTCTATTACCATGGAGAAAATTTTAGCAATAAACAAAGCCATTATCTTCGATGAATCTATTGCACATTATGAAATTCATGGTCATCAACCATTTGCATCAGCAACCTTCAATAATAATGATGAAATTCGTATAGCGGTACAACATCAAGATTTGTGTTTATTACCAAGCAAAAGCTCATTACACATCTGTGGGAGATTGACGAAAAATAATGACGCTCACGCTGCAGTTGCAACTACATCTCTAGTGAATATGGCTAAATGTCATCTATTTAAAGAAATACGTTATGAATTGAATGGTGTTGAAATTGATCGGAGCAAAAATGTGGGTGTGACAACATTGATGAAAGGATATACATCATTTCAATGTGAGAAAAGTTATCTGTTAGAAAATGCAGGATGGTTGCATGAAGATGGTGATAAAATAATTGATGATCAAGGCTTATTTGATATTTCTATCCCACCCAGTTTATTGTTGAGATTTGCTGAAGATTATCGAAAAGTCATTGTGAAAGCAAAGCATGAATATAATTCTCACAAGGTCAAATACAGATTCGAATGCTATCATACAAACAGCAAATGAAGATGTTATATTGAATCTCTAGAAGATTAAATGGTTGATACCATATATCAAAGTCTCCGATACACAAAAAATTCAACTACTCAATTGTATTGCCAAGGATCCACCCATTTCCATGAGTTTTCGTACGTGGAAATTGTATGAGTACCCACTACTTCCAACATCCATGAAAAATGTTTGGGTTGTCAAAACTACAACACGACTGGAGAAACCACGGTACATCATATTGGGATTCCAAACTAGACGCAAAAATAATAAGTCTGAAAATTGTAGTCAATTTGGTCACTGTGATTAGAGAGATATTAAAGTTTTCTTGAATTCACGCTCTTATCCATATGGAAATTTAAATATAGACTTTTCACGCAATCAATATGTCATATTATATGGTATGTATACAAATTTTCAATCTTAATATTATGGGAAAGATACTGATCCAATAGTGACAAAAAGCAAATATGCAACGCACGCTCCACTCATAGTTATTGACTGTTCTAAGCAAAATGAAAATATCAAATCTGAACCTGTAGATGTTAGAATTGAGTTCGAGTCGATCAATCCATTTCCAGCTCAAACTTCAGCATATTGCTTGATCTTACATGATCGCATCATCGAATATAAACCCATCAGTGGTTCTGTACGAAAGTTAGTGTGATGATGGAGAAGAAATGTCTATTGAATTAGAGTATATACCTGAATGAAATCTATATAATAAATAAATATACTTATTGAATTTGTATTACGTAATCAATTTTGAAAGGATCAAAATAAAGAAAATAGTATTGTATATATCAAACTGCAATATTTATTCAAACACCTTTTTTCATTTTCTATCAATTGTAAATTGCTTTTATTGCTCTGATACCATGAAAATACTATTCGATTCATGGATCATACTATATACTAGGTCTTGAATTATAGAGACATCCATTTCTTGAGTGATGGATGTTTTCGCAATCGAATATTCTTCAGTCGCAATGGCCTCACCATCCATTACAGCATTACGAGTGTCATCCGAGAATAGTTTTCCTTCAATATGACGTTTCATATGTTATAGTGTCATCATCAAGTCCTTCGCTTTCTCTGACATATCGCTAGTCATGCCCACAATTATATCAAACCAACCATGGATATATTCACACTTGGAACAAGACGTATCCACACCACAATCATATTTCAGTCGATTGGTTAGTGGATGCTTGCACCACATTGCGTTGTTGTATAAATCACTTTTATCATGATTGCACTCCAATTCAGTATCTAATTGTTCACTATGAGAATGTTTTTGAAACATATAATCTTCATGTATTGACATGCGTTGTTCCTTGGTGAGCAATGTATCTGGTGTATCCATGATAACTTTTTTATTTTCACACCACATCTTTCCTTTATATTTTTTATCAGATATTGCGGTACACTAAGTAGCTCTGAACAAAAAATTTTTTGAACTTTTATTGGATAGCCCTTTCTCCCTTTTTACATATTTATTTATCTACATATTCTTTATTTATACAATTATTCATATGCTTATCTATATGATTATTTATACAGTGACTTATACAATTATTCATATGATTATTCACTTTTTCTCCATTTATTGATTCATTCATCTGTTTATCGATTTTTTCTTTTTTCATTTATTCTTTCATATTTGTAGGAAAAAAAATATTTCATGTATATTATGGATAAAAAATTATTCATTTGAATTTCCCCCACCCACTCAACAGCGAAACTACAGTTCAATCATAGAGAAACGTACAGTTATCCATTTCCCCAATGTCGCAACAAAGAAACTCATACTATAGTACGATCATCGATATCGATAAAAAATTTCACATTACGAGAAACGTCGCTCAGTGGATAATACAGAAATCGACTTTTTCTACCAGATGATAAAACAGATTGGGACCTACTATGGAACTGCCGGTAAGGTAGGGGTCAATGCAAGTTACCGACGGGTTTGTCCCAGAACCCGCCCTGTTTGTCTACTGTTACAGTAAGATTACGGAGAAAAATAAAATTATTTCTGAAGGAAATACGTCAAAAATATTCGACGAATATAATAATTTAACTGCGATAGCATGGAAAATTGAAAATCTGTATATTATGAAAAGTAAATTGAATGCTGCGAAAGTATGGGTTAATATTGCAAATAAAAATGTGAGCAATATGAATTTAAAAGAAAGATGGCATCGATTATTAGGTCATGTAAATTTTAAATATTTAGATATTTTGAGCTAAAAGCAATTATTGAATGGAATACCATGCGAACTCGGAAGTGAATTCATGAAATGTAGGACATGTATAGAAAATAAAATGCACAATATTCCTTTCAAGAGCAATAGATATAGGGCAAAAGAAGTTTTAGAGATAATTCATACAGATGTTTGCGGACCCTTTTAAACCAGGGGATTTAAAGAAGAAAAATACTTTGTCTCATTCATAGATGACCATAGTAAAATAGCAAGAGTATATATAATAAAATCAAAGGCAGAGGTATGCAATTGTTTGAGTGGATTTGTCAATGAGAGTGAAAATTTGACAGGAAAAAGAGTAAAAAATTTAAGATGCGACAATGGGAAAGAATATATAAACAACGAAGTGTATGAGTTTGCAAGAGAAAAAGGTATCAAAATTACACCATGTCCCGGGTATGTACACGAGTTAAATGGAGTTGCGGAGCGATTCAATAGAACCATAATGGATATGTCACGGAGTCTTCTAGAAGAAGCAAATGTCAGTAAACAATACTGGCCGGAAATAGTATGTGCGGCAACATACCTAAAGAATCGTACGTTGACAAATTCAATTGAAAAAAAAAACACCGTATGAAATTTTCTGTGGTAAGAAACCGGATGTATCAAACTTACGATTGTATGGAAGTAAGGTATTCGTAAGAAAACCAGAACAAAAAAGAAGATCAAAATGGGATAAAAAAGCTGAAATGGGAATTTTGATCGGGTACAGTGAGAATGGGTATCGCGTTCTATTAAATAATGAAATAATTGTTGCACGACACATTGAAATAATTGAGGCAAGTGAAGATTGGATAGGAATAAACAGAGATGAGTCAGAAATAAAAAATAACTTCGAAACCAAAAGCTCAGAGGATGATGAAGTGTCAAATAGTAGCTTCAAACGTAGAGATGAAAATTTAGAGTGTAATAAAAATAAAAAAGTAAAACAAACGGAAATTGGACTTGAAATGCCGAGAAGGTCGGAAAGAATTAAAAGTTGTCCAGACAGATATGATGAATATAAAATAAAAAAAAATAATATGTTTGTTAATTATTGTAAAATGGATACACCGAACACGTTTGAGGAGGCGGTAAAATCAAAAGAAAGTATACATTGGATTAACGCTATGGATAGAGAGATAGATAGTTTGTACAAAAATAAAACTTGGGAGTTGGTCAACAACATTAAAAAAAAAAATTATTGATGTAAAATGGGTGTACAATAAAAAATCAGAGGACAAATATAAAGCTAGACTGGTTGTAAGAGGATTTCAGCGAAAAGAAGAAATAGATGATATATATGCACCAGTAGCGAAGATGGAAACACTAAAAGTTTTATTGTCATGTTGTTGCAAGATGGTCCTCAATATAGAACAGATGGACGTAGAGACGGCTTTCTTGAATGGTAAAATTATGTCCGAGGTATACGTTCACCAACCAAAAGGATATGAAGATGGGACAAACAGAGTATGTAGATTAAAAAAGGCATTATATGGTTTGAAGGAAAGTCCGAGAGCGTGGTATGAGTGTTTGGATGAATTCTTAAAAAAATTAAAGTTTAAGAAAAGTAATTTTGATTATTGTTTATATGTAAAGAGGATGGAAAGTGAGGTTATATATTCATTAATTTACGTTGATGACTTATTGATTTGTGGAAAAAATGTTGAAAAGATACAGGAAATTAAAACTGTGTTGTCTGAAAGATTCAAGATGAAAGATCTGGGAAAAATCAAAGAATATTTAGGAATCAATATTAACTACAATACGTTGGGTAAAGTCATGAAAATGAATCAAAGTAAATATATTATATCGTTGGTTAATAAATATAATGTGGAAAAGAGTAGGTTGCATAACACACCTATGAAAGTAGGTTTAAAAATTGAAAAATCAGAAAATTGTGAAACGGAAACGAAATATAGAAATCTTATTGGTGCGCTACTGTATATAAGCTCAGCTACAAGACCAGATATTAGCTTTGCGGTAAACTATCTAAGTAGATTTCAAAATAATTATGATCAAACTCACTTTCAATATGCGTTACGAATTTTGAAATATTTATATCTTACAAAAGAATTAAATTTAGTATATAATGGCAACTATGTAAATACAGAGGTAATTGATTGTTTTGTTGATGCGAATTGGGCTGGCGATAACATTGATAGAAAATCCACGACTGGATATGTAATACGTGTGATTGGAAACGTTGTACAGTGGAAGTCAAGAAAACAGAAATCTGTAACAAAGGCATCTACTTTTGCTGATTATGTCGCGCTTTCGGAAGCGGTCAGTGAAATAAAATTTATAAAGGAATTGGTTAAGGTGTTCGATGGAGAATGCATATAACCAATCAATGTGTATGAAGATAACTCTGGTGCAATAAATATAGCTGCATATGGAAATTTTACCAAAAATTCAAAACACATAGAAGTCCATTATCATTATGTACATGAAAGTATAAAAGAAAAAATCATTAATATTATAAAAATTGATTCAAATGAAAATGTTGCAGATATATTTACGAAGTCGTAAGGGAAAGATAAACTCGAAAAATTTAGAAACATACTCAATGTTATATAAAATTGAAAATTAAAGTGTATTGTACGGAAAAATATAAATGCAAGGAGGCGTGTTGAATATATACATTTATATTTTGGAGAGAAATGGAATGTGTAAAGTGCGCATGGGCGTAAATATGTACTGGGTGTTGTATGGAAGAATAAATGAGTATTGTAAGGAGAGAGTGATTCATTCCTGTAAGGTCTGTCTAAGTGGCACACACAATATAAATAAATATAGGCTATACAAGCAAATCTATTATATTAAATGAAATAGAATAATTCCTTCACCACCTTAACAATATCTATTCGAAATCACTCAATCAACCAAAGTACAAGTATCTGGAGAATATATTGAAACAAGTGAGGGATATTGGTTATTTTCCATTCAATGAGCATGAAGGAGTTGTAAAACCTGAAGACGCCCAACCAAATTCCATAATGATTTTTGACGATGTCACCTGCGAGAAGCAAGATAATATAAGAGCTTTTTTTTGTATGGGGCGACATAAAGATGTTGACTCGTTCTATCTTTGTCAAACGTATATACATATTCCTAAACATCTAGTACGAGACAATGCCAATTTGATGATACTATTCCAACAAGATGAAATGAATCTTAAGCATCTCTATGATGATCATATCAACACAGACATGACATATATGCAATTCCGAGATTTATGTTCAACATGTTGGAAAGATGAATATGGCTTTATAGTAATTGACAAAGACAGTGATATCAATTCGGGGAGATATAGAAAGGGATTTGATTGTTTCATAAGTATAAATTGAATTGTATGGGCAATACTACCCACAGTTCTGAGTTGAACTTGAATACATCAACATGGCGAATAGAAATCATAAGAAAAGAAAAGAAGATATATTGGAGCAAATAGTGAAAACTAGTGATATTATTCGACAAAAGCACAAAATGATTAAGTTGGGTAGAGACAAAACAGAGCAAGCAATGAAAGAAGTTTTCAACCCAGTAGTGACACCTTTGGAAAAATTGGTAACTACATCTAATTAGATGAAACGTGAAATTAAAGATGAACCAACAGATATAATTCCGAAAGAAGAGATGGATCAAACATATGCTACTGCTATAAGTGAGAATGACTATGAACAATGTTGCAAAAGAGTATATATTCGCCCATAAAGGCATTGGACTCCGCTCGAAAGCTGCGGTTTGTCCCCATTTTGTTCTTTCCAGACGAAAGAATGCTGTTTCGTCGCAGACCCGACCGAACTTCTTCACTATTGACATTCGAGGTCTGGCTACACAGTCCTTTCCATTTCTTATGAGGTTGCATGTAGTGCAAGGCAACCTCCCCCGAGACTACTCGGTTGAGATAACCACTGCCACCACGAGTCCAACCCAATTAGATCGATCAACCCCGCCACCGTAGTGACGAAGGGGCTCTCATAAATCGAATCTCCCATGGTGCCAAATTATCAACGGAGCTTTGGTCACCTCTTGGCCCTTACTCTTGCCCCAACACGCAGAACACGTGCCAGGGCAGGGACCCTGATAATCGAAATTTTAGAAAAAAAAACCTTAACGAGAAAAGCCCGGCTACGGTAGGACGAGTGATCGTCCCACCGCACCGGGCTTCATCGGTACCTGAGGCTGCATATGAGGATAGTTCTTCAAACCCCGTTTGGCCCACACAATGTGTGGATAATCAATCCTCCAGAGGCCCCCCTACGCATGTAGTCTTTATAATCGAGAATATAATTGACTTAGGAACTTCCTTCGTCGGCTTCATGTGACATTGACGCTGGTGCCTCGTTTCATCAACGTCAGTTGCCACTTTTCTGTACATATACCCTGTCCACTTACATCCGCTGCAGCATCTCTTTTATGCACAGCGCTGCGCAAGCAGTCAGGGATCTTCGTGCACCCTTTAGCGGCCTTCTCAGGTTTCCCCGGTCAGATCGGGCCCTTCCAATTCGACAAGGTCGATGCACCTTGGGAAGGGTGAGAATGACTATGATGAAGTTGATCACACATTCAATAATAGTGAATTGAATAAAACAATCAATCAATTTGAGAGTGATCATATTCCATTTGGAAGTTCGCCATTGAAACAACATGAAAGTAATTCAACATTATATTTAAAGAAGTTGTTTAGCAACAATAAAGGATTGGATACGAGATTTGGCGTTCGTCAATTGGAAGATTATCGTTTCATGGGCGATGCGTCTATTAAGTTCAAAGATAACATGATTTATGTTGCTACTGAACAATATCCAGAAACACCTGGATTAATTGAATTGTTATTTACCAAAACACCGAATGAATCACTCATAAGTGATATTGATGAGCGAAATTATATCAAAATCATGAATTCAACCAACACTCTGTACAAACGTTATAATCCTGATGCGAGTCTCATATCAGATGGAGGTTCGAAATATCAAAATTACATCGCAAAGTCCATTTCATCACCACAAAAGAAAATGATAAGAAGAGCTGGGAAAGCATTACCCTACTATAAAATTAGTAAGAAGAGTAATGAAGCAATATATTATGTATATTGGGATGATCTAAATGAACTTGTTGATCGCCTTCGTCTACTCTCAGCATCTCAAGCAGCTGGCAATTCCAGTCATACAAATGAGATAATATCCATCATTGAGGAATTATGAGAGGCTGATATTATTTATTAATTATTCCTACATAGTTTTTCTCAATTCATTTATCCATCAACTATTGAACTGTAACAATCTGGGGGGGCAGAGGAGGAAAATGAGTGTAGGTATATTTGGACGAAAATTAACAAAAGGTCTTAACAAAGATATCAATCGAGGTCCTCCTGGATATGGATTCAATGTCACCACTGATGGCCAGTATGAAATGAAGAATAAAAGATTATGTAATGTGGCTAGTCCTGAAGATGCCAATGATGCAGTGCCATATAGAACTATGATGAATACTATCAATCATGAACTTGAACAAATTCAGCAAACTATATCATCTATACGTAATGATGTTGATGTTCAAAGAAAGAATGTATCAACTATGCGCAATAATTTTGAGATTCAGAAAAAAAATGTTGCATCTATATGTCATGATATTGATTTTCAAAGAGATGATTTTCAACGATACCACGGAAAAGAGGTAGACTTTCGGAAAAAAAATGAATATTACAGCTATACACAATAATATTGTTGTTCAAAAAAATTCATAGCAATATTATGGAAAAACATTTGTCTTCAACATTTAAGCATCATTTCACATCCAACAGTTAAACAAATAAGAGCAGGAGCACAATGGTTGACAAAAACATGAACACGATAGTGAACGGAAAGGTGGCATTAGTGGAAGAGCTGGATAAACCTGCTCGTGTACATAACGTCCGACGTCATGTTGATATGAGGGGATAGGATGAAACTTGGCAACGAGATTTCATTGATATGACAGCCTGTGCTGCGAAAAATAATGGCTACAAGTACTTGCTAACAGTGATTGATATATTCTCAAAGTTTGCTTGGGCCATACCTTCAAAAACTAAAAATGGAAAAGATGTTACAAATGCAATGAAATCCATCTTGAATACTGGGCGAACAATGAAAAAATTACATGTTGATCGAGGCAAAGAATTTTACAACAAAGATTTCAAATTACTCATGAAACAATACAATATTGAATTGTATTCGATATTTAGCAATTTAAAAGCTTCAATATGTGAACATTTTAATCGTACCCTGAAAAATGAAATGTGGAAACAATTCAGTCTTCGTAGAACTTACAAGTGGATTGACATAATATCTGATTTAGTTGCTGAATACAATGATATCAAGCATCGGACGATCAAAATAGAATCCTGTGAAGTTACAACGATAAATGAAAAAATTCTTCTTCGAACTGTATACAAGCATCATCATGTTGTGGAAAAGCAAGGACATAAATTCAAAATAAGTGATAAAGTTTGAATAAGCGAATATAAACATTTATTCGAGAAGGGGTATACACCAAACTGGACAACTGGAATATTCACCATCGCCGAAGTGCTGAATACCACTCCACCAACATATAAACTCATTGATTACCAAAATCGACGAATTGGTGGATATTTCTATGAAGAAGAGCTCAGCAAAGTAAAATATCCAGATACCCATCTTGTGGAAAAGGTTATACGTAAACGGGGAAACAAATATTATGTTAAATGGTTGGGATTTGATAATTCACATAATAGTTGAATAAATGAAGTAGACATGTAAATTGGTAAAAAGTTTTTTTATTCTCTCCGCTATACCAATTTTAATTATAGCAATATCTTATTCTACAAGGTGTGTCAAAAGTCCCGGGACAGCATGATAACTCGGCGCGAATGCATTTTCGGAAAAAATGTTTCAGACAAAAGTTTCAGTGTTTTTCTTGAGCTATCACATGGTGTCTCTCGATTTGACCTTGGTCATGACCTTCACGGTTATATTAAGGTCAAAATTGTTTTTTTAAATGGAAACCCTATTTTTTTATTTTGGAATCTGATTCTGTGGAAAAAAATACGTAAATTTTGTCTGAACCATTTTTCTCAATTATTGCGAGATGTCGCTGTAATCGTCAAAGCAGCCATAAAACATGAAAATTTTGAAAATATCGCATTTCAATCATTTAAGTCAAGTTCTCTCATTGTCTAATCAGTCAATACAAGACTTTGAATCGATCAGCCAGTCAAGGCAAAACTTTGATTCGTTCAGCCAGTTGAGGCAAGACTTTGAATCGTTCAGCCAGTCAAGGCAAGACTTTGAATCGTTCAGCCAGTTAAGGCAAGACTTTGAATCGTTCCACCAGTCAAGGCAAGACTTTGAATTGTTCAGCCAGTCAAGGCAAGACTTTGAATCGTTCAGCCAGTCAAGGCAAGACTTTTATCGTTCATTATACACATATAATACATGTGAATAATATTGAATTTTCTATTTTTCAGAATATAATCAGTTATTCTTCTTCTTTACACATTGAACAATTTTTCATTAATGAAATAATTCCTTCAAATTCATCGTAATCAATGGCGATGAGATTATAATGTTCATGGCATCTTCGATGAGCAATCGGAATCTGAATCAACATCAGAATCTGCTCTTTCAGAATCATCAATTCTACTGATGACCATCTGTTCTTTTAACCCACGGACTGGCATGCTCCTGTCCGATCTGCTGTCAATAATTTCATGCAATAAGAAATGATCATGAAATTTATTCAAAATAGGGACCATTTTTTCCCAAACATAAACATCTCGTTTAATACTTAATGTAAGCATTCCTTTCGGGGTCCAAAATATAAAAATGCAACTTTCAGCTTGTGAAATTCCCATCGCTCTGTAATAGACATTGCAATTCCAGTTGATTTCTGTCATTTTCTTGTTGAATCATGTGTAAACACTGCTTATTTTCCTCTTAATGGCTTCTGCTGGTGTTACGTTCCTGGCTGCATAAGGACATTCGATAATTATTATCGTTCCATCTTCCATTATTCCTTCCGGTGAAGCTGCAAGCCAAGGATATGTTTTGTTCGAAATTATCCCACAATGGCGAACTTGGACTTTCTTTATTTGTTGAAAATCTTTCAACGCTTGCTCCTTGCTTTTCATTTGATACTCGAGGAGAGCTGGTTTCATGTTTGTAGCTCTCGCAATTTCCATCATCACATTTGCCGGAGATGTCCCTTTCTTTAATTTGTAGACACGTCCGAAATTCCGGTCCATCAAAAGTTTACGGCTCAAATACAACCATCGAATATTGTCATATTGGCCTTTGGTATCTCTTTTGGTACTTTCCACATCTTCTGCTGCATCTTCCAACACTTCGATGTGCCTCAAAACTTGCTCCATACCATAGTCCTCGGCACCGAATGATATCTTCAATACTTTATTAGATTTCTTGGATACAACGTTGGAATCAACATCTCTTTTTCTTTTGCGTTGCTTCTCAACAGCTTTCGTATTTTCTTCATTCTTTTTCAATCGCTCAGATTCCATTTTCTTAACAGTTTCTGGAACTGTCACTCCCATCGCAGTTTTATATGTGGAAAGCACTGCACCAGTATTGTGGGCGACAACCGCCACAGCGATATGGGCCCCGTAGGCACCCCGCTGGGTCACCAAAGTTCTGTTTCCATTATTTGCTTTGCAAACAAGGGCAAAAAATGATTCGGCGATGTTTGAAGTTTTGTACGCTAGTAAACTTTTGACATGTTTGGTAAAACCAATCATGGCATCTTGGATTGGATTAAATGATCCAATATTCCTTAACACCGGGATTAAATTTTGCTTATCGGCTTTTCTTGTGCCATCACAAAAATATGTCGCACATTGTTCGTGACTTCCGAACACGTGCAACACGACATTCTTTATGTCTTTCTTCAATTTCTCTATTTTTTCACCCATATCATACTACTGCGAGATATGGTACTTTGCAGCAGCTCGTACGTCTCGGACAATCCGCTCGATTCTACTGGATAAATGTGCCTTAAACTCCGTTACTAGAGGCTGCCTTCCACCTCTGCCCTAACAACGTATCATTAGTATTTTCTTTAAATTTTTTCGGAGACATCTGAAAAGTTGATTGACACAGTCAACCTTCTCAACTTCTATTTCTCCATATGATCGAGCATTCATTATTTTGTGATAGACGCTGCTATCTCGATCGGATATTATCTCTTTATATATAACACCGTGCTGTTCCATGCTTTTTTGAAACCCTTCTAATATGATTGAAGGATCCATACTTTGGGAGCTTTGGCTTTATCCAGTTCTTGAAACAACGGTGATTTTTGGGTACTTTCCCCATATTATTTGCTCGATTGCAGATTACGCAATATCGATTTCGAGTCTCGTAAAATAAAACTTTACCAGTTTTGTGTCCTATTATAACGGCAGTTCCTGCGTCAAAGTTCCCACCTGACGAATAGCTTCTTTTCGCCCAAACTCTATCAACGATGACTGAAATGAGGGGGGTTCCTTGATCATTCACTGACCCTGTTTCCACCGCTATCCGACGTTCTTCTTCTCCCGCTGCTTTCATAACGCTGTCAGCGCATTGCAGCCATCGGTCGAAGATGTTCGATTCGCATAATTTCATGTATGTTTTCGAACTCATACATGAAATTCTCATCGTAGCCAGCATTTGCTCCATCTGAGCATGTCCGAATCGCGCTGCAAGGGATCCGACAACGGCGGCTTGGTTGATATTTAACGAATTCGTTATTTTTCGATCGGGCTTGGACCAAACCTTGTCCACTTGCCCGCACATTTCACATTCGAAATAAAACAATGTTCTCAGTCCATATCTTCTTTGGCCAGTAAGTTTAATGTGCTGAATCGAACAATTGTATATCGAATGGGAGCCTTTTGTCATTCTCGACTTTGACTCTTCGAAGACATGCATCATCGACACGATTTGTCGGTCTTCAGGCTTTATTTCTTCCTTGATGTCGCATGGGGCCAATGATGACGACGTGAATTTCTTGTTTCCGTCATTAATACAAGCTGCTTCGCTTTTATGGCCCGCCTGTTGTTGGAAGGGAAATTCCTCTTGATCCATAATTTTTTACTTTTCACATGTATTTAATTCCTCCGTACACTCTAGATTGCAGGTTTTGAGGGAATCTTCAGCAATGCACGTAGGATCTTGAAGTGTTCGCCTATATTTGCTGTAAGAATAAAGCCAATATCGATCTAAGACACACAAATAATTAGACTGAGGGGTGGCTTAGAGATGGTTTTCGATAGTCGAAAACATTTGAAATGCTTCTCAATATTTTTCAAATTGCTGCTAAAATGATCTACAATAATAACAGCCAATAAACTGCTGCAAATTTCTTCATGTATATCAAGTTCATTATCATTTTCACATTAATCTAGGGATCATGTAAGATTGCAAAGCAAATGAATAGTAAATAAATCTTACATGTATTTGTTAACCATCAGGTGTAATGTTAAAAAAGATTCTCTACATCTTCATGAATGTAGCATATCTGGGACGTTGAGAGCCGCAGTTGACCACTACTCCACTACTAACTGAAATGGAGGGAATCTAGTTTGAAGGTTCCGATTTAACATAAGGTTAAGTGGGCTGGGCCTTTCAATGCAGTGGAGCCATTCACTATTGGAGAATGAAACGTCGAATCGCGAGTCGGAAGGGGCTGAACACTCAAACAAAAAGATAGATTTTATAGTCGCTGAGACTTGATTCAAATCTTTTGTTTTGTTGAGTGTGGTGAACATTTTTGACCATTTCTTATCAATGTATTGAAAATATATCTCAGTAGTGTTGGGAATCAATGCATAATAAATTCGAGACCTACCGGTGGGGTTGTAAAGCGTTACCGAAGAATAATTTTCCTAATCCGCAAAAATATATACGCCGAAAATGTTGTAATTGGAGCAATATCAAACTGAAACACCTTTTGTCATTATATTAAATAAAAGGAAATACAATTAACTAAGCGATTTTAACGAGATTGGAATGAAGTGAGTAGATAATTCATAAATAAAGCTTTCAAAGTGTGAAAAAAATGTTATTAAAACAATATGTGTAATATTTATGTTGGATAATTATTGTTTTGGGATAATTAGATACATCAAATGACAAGCTATTTTGACGCATATATGTAGGGTGATAGTCAACGCACTTTTCTATTGTCCGTAAGAATAACATGGGAAAATAATTGTTTCAATCGTTACAATTTTGTAGCTTACGAGCCAATGGATGTTTGCAAATGATCGATTCATATTTTTATTATAAATTGAACGATCTACAAAAAAGGTATCTTACATTTTTTTCATAACTTTAACAGTTTCGAAGATATCGGAGGTTGAATTTCGGGGATTATACGGTTTATGTGGCGCCGCCAAATGACAATTGATTCTTGTAGAACTCGACGAGATAAGACGTTTTTGAGGAATATAAAATTTCGATATCTCGCTTAGTTTTCGAGATATCGAAGCTTCAAAATTTTTTTTTTTCATTTTTATTTCAACGTTATGTTCGATATTTTTCGACAAAATAACATTTTGTTAAGTCTTATTTCGATGTAAACAAACAATCTGTACGTATGTTTGTATGTACGCATGTGTGTGAGTGTGTATGTGTATGTGTGTAAATATAGAGTGGGGTCCAGGGGCGAAGCCCGGGGGGGGGGGGGGGGGGGGGGGGGGCTTGAATAAATTTGAAGAGATAGTATTTTCCAGAAACAAATTGAAATTAATTTTGATGATTTTGAAGCTTCGATATCTCGAAAACTGAGCGAGATATCGAAATTTTTTATTCTTCAAAAAGGTTTTATTTCGTCGAGTTCTACAAAAATGCATCGTCATTTGGCGGCGCCACGGAAACCGTATACTTGCCCCTGATGTAATTCCATTATACCGTTCCCAATATCCAGCAATTGCTTAGAAAATACTTGCACTGACGGATCATTCCGCAATTGTACTCGCATGTTTATGGTCAATCTAAGTGTTTCGACATTGCGCCATAAAAACGATTATTTTAAACATGCATCAATCTCATCAGCAAAAGTAGAGCGAGGAATGACTGGTAATGTCTGTCGAAAGTCACTCGAGAGTAGTAGAACAATACCGCCGAAAAGTTTATCGTTGTGTTATAATTGTTATTATAGGGGCGCCCATTAAGTGCTGCCCTCATTAGTGCTTGAGGTCGAGATTGTAATCTTCGGCGCGTGCAACGTGCAACCAGCTGATGCACTCGTAAGTACTGCTCCTGTTGCATGCGACGCCAAATATATGAATAATTCGCAAAAAAACACAACATACAGCACAATTTTAAAAATGACAATGAATGAAAAATTTAAATGATTTGGTTATGTTTGTAAACATAAACACTTATGATGTCTAATTAATTGCAGCATAAATAACTCAAAACGCAACGCCATCTATTGGAGGATTACCCAACCCAGATAACCAAGTGTTATGCTGATTACTTAATTCACACCGCCATCTCTTAGAAAGTTATTGAACTTACAAAAAAATGCATGTGATTGTCCTATAACAAACATTTATTTAATATTTAATAAATATTGTTGTTGAAAATCGAGATAAATACTATCCTATAGTTTAAGTTGGACCAAATTACACATAATAAGCCAAGTTTCATCAAAATCGGTTGAGTAGTTCCGGAGTCCATTGGTTTCAAACATCATGACAGGAGATTTTTATATATAAGATATGTATATATATCCGGGTTGAAAAATAAATTATATGATTGATTGAAAACATTTATTGCAATATATTATATGGATTATTATTAAACTTTATTGATTTCTTGATACATTGGATGAAAATTATTCTTCATAACTCTGGGAATATGTTGAAATGATATCATTTGAATATAAGCTAGATTATTAATAACTGAAATTATCACAGGTTTACAATATTAAAATAAAATGTCATAATATATTGTGCAATAAGGAAAGAATGGCGGTATTTTTCGACAAGTGTGAAATTTAAAAGTCCGAACGATGCGTAGGTGGCAGTCAAACATCGAGGCAGAGTACTAAAATGATAATTTTTAGAGCGTCATTTGCAGTGATAACATTTTCCTCCTGACAGATTGACATTATGTCTTCTCTCCTATGGTTATGGATTTCGTTTATTAGCTGCAAAGCAAAGAAAAATTGATAAATATGTATTTTATATCTATTTAAAATATAATTGCATTCAACAAATCTATTTTCACACTCTATGCAATGTAATTTTATTGTACTTACATGATATGACACTTTCACAATGTTTGTATGATAGTCACCAAAAATATTATTCAAGGTCAGGTTGTGGTATCTCCTTCCAGATACAAAGTTTTGGAAAATAAATAGTATGCGTTGTACTAATGCTTTAATTAATAACAATCCATATTCTTTATTAATACGCAATACAAAAGTCTATTCTCTCACACTTGCACACCTCGTCAAAGTTCCACATGTCACGCCACTTGCGGAAGATCTTACAACCAGAATTATAACTATACATACACTACAACTCCTCCCCCTTTAACCTTTCAAACACACCCTTACAAATTTAAACGTACGGGCGGTTTGACTTGTCTCTTAGATCGACGTAATTCTGTTATCATAACAGGTGAAATACTTTTCTCAACGCTCTCCATGACTGGAGGTGTTACGCTTTTTTTTATGATAGCATCGTTACACAACTCTTTCCGAACTGGTGCATTTTCGTTATGACTAACATAATCATCAGCACTATTTCCAGCTAAAGCCCATCGCTCGACTATATCCGATCTAAGTGGTATGTTACTTGAAGGTATCACGACACTGTCATTTTTTCTATCGTTACACGTATTCAATTGGTCCACGTGTCGCTTCCAGACTCGGTGATCATCCAACCTAATACGATATATAACAGATCTCAATCGTTCAATAACGATTCCATATATCCATTTTCCCGACATGTAATCTTTTGTCATTACTGGATCGTTAACTGAGAAATCGGTTTTCCTATTGCCTCTAAAATTATCACACTGCACTTTTTGTTTCTTTAACACAGTACGTACAACTGTGGGTCTCAATAAATCTAACTTCGTACGAAATACTCTTCCTATTTGTAACTGGGCTGGCGAGCAATTCGTTATAGCATGCACTGATGCTCTTGCATAAAATAAGTATTTATTTATTGCATCGTCTACTAAACAGCCTGATGCTCGTAACACTTTATATTTCCGCTTGAATGAACGAACTGCATTTCCCGCTGCTCCATTAGACGCTGGGTGATATGGTGCACTCGTTATGTGTTTAATTTCGTACTCGTCCATAAAACACTTGAACCCTTTTGCACTGAATGCTGGACCATTATCTGACATTAATACTGATGGCAATCCCCACGTGGCAAAATACGTCTTGAGCATCTCAATTGCAGCTTCCGTTGTAATTTGTTTCATCTTTCGCACATCCACCCACTTTGAGTATGCGTCCACCACAATCATATACATCATACCCTCAAGTGGACCTAGAAAATCCACATGTAGTCTTTGATTTGGACCCTTAGGCCATTCCCAAGAATGTAGAGTTGCTCTTGGAGGATTATCCGCATTTTCTAAACACACTCTACAACTCTTTGCATATTTCTCTAAATCAGAGTCGATTCCAGGCCACCACACATACGATCTGGCTAATGATTCCATCTGCACGATTCCTTGGTGAGCTGCGTGTAACTCGGCCATAATAACATTCCTAAGTTTCATCGGTATAATAACTCTATGTCCCCACATTAAATATCCTTGTTCAACTGTCAGTTCCCTCGCTATAGCCTTATACGCATGTAATTCCTCACTACTTATATTTGGCCATTCCACTTCGGTATACTTTTTAACCGTCTTCAAAACTTCATCACATTCATATGCATTCACAATTTTATTCTTATGTAACGTAATTATTCTTTCCATTACAAAATTTAAGTATGGATAATCATCTCCGTTATCATCTCCTTCCCCCTTACATTCACGATATACCCTTGACAAATAATCCGCTTGCTTATTGTCTACTCCCTTGATATGTTTTATATCAAAATTATACCCCGATAACAGTAATGCCCAACGCTGCATTCTACTGGCAGCCATTATTGGTATACTTTTTTTTTTCCAAAAATATGAATCAACGGTTTGTGGTCCGTTTCCAACACAAATTCCCTTCCATATAAATACTGATGAAATGTTTTCACTGGAAAAACTACCGCTAATGCTTCTTTATCGATTTGGGAATAATTCCTCTCTGCTTTTGTAAGGGTTCGAGATACAAAACTAACAGGTCTAGTGTGACCATTTTAATCAACTTGACTCAATACTGCCCCTAGCCCATAGGGTGATGCATCGCATGTTACTGTTACTGGCGCTCTACTATTATAATGCATTAACACTTCGTGTGATACTAGACATTTCTTAACTTCCTTAAATGCTAGTGACTCTCTTTTTGACCACTCCTATTTGGTGTCATTTCTCAACAATTCATACAATGGGTTAACAATTTTAGCATAATTTTTAATGAACTTAGCGTAAAAATTCATCGTCCCTAAAAATGCTCTTACTTCTGTAATATTGCTTGGTTCTTTAATATTAATAATCGACTCAATTGTTTCTTTGGCCACTTTTACACCTTTTTGGCTTACAACATATCCCAAAAATTTAATTTCCTCTTTGAAAAATTCACATTTCTCCCATTTAATAGTTGATCCGCATTCTTTCAGTTTTTTCAACACCATATTTAATCTGTTATCATGCTCATTTCTAGATGCACCTGAGATTAAAATATCATCAAAAAATACGCACACGCCTTCAATTTTGTCAAATAATTTTTCCATCTCTCTTTGAAAAAGCCCTGATGCTACCCCGTAACTCAGTCTTTTATAAGCAAACAATCCTTTATGCGTTGTGACGTGGGATTCAGTCACTAATTTCGCCGAATCGTGTATTGCGAGGATAATGAAAAATGCAACATCCAAGAGCTGCACATCGATATAAAAAGGACAAAGGCTGCGTAAAAATTATATTCAATTACAGAATAGGCAGCCCAGCAAAGACAACGCACGACGAGAAGGCCACGATCAACGACGAGGGACGAGGCGAGGCAAGGAGCTGGCGAACGAAAAATGTCAACATTGTACGCGTTCGGGCCTCACACTGATATTTGTAGGAATGATGGTATGCGTGAGAGTGTGTATGTATGAGTGGTGTTCGACAAGCGTAAGCGCGAGCGAGCGCAATAGAACGAGTGGCTCGGCATGCGAACCGAAGGAAGAGGGAAATATAAAATCGCCTATGCATTTTGGAAGTACTGCAATAGACAAAGGGCTTTGTAGAGTTGGTCTATGGAGTGGGGCGATTCTTATGTACGAATATTCGAAGTCGTCGCTAATACGACACTCTCGTCCCGTATCGAAGACGATTATAACGCTTTTGCTGCCGGAAAATATTAAGTCTATTGAGAAAGATCTCTCTACAAATACATACAAAGAGTCAAAGTAATTATTTCGTCTCTACAATAAGTAGACAAATAAAAATTTTGTATCTTGTGGTGGAGTTAATTGTGCAACCGTTGGAATACGTGATCGACATCGAGCAATTGAAAAAAATCAACAAAGATCTTGGGCTAGATTTCGACCTTGCTGAGATTGCAGATCCCGACTATTAGCAGAACCACGACGACCGGACTGTTGTAGCTGCTCTTCTAGATACGAGCTACCCGGTGAGTCTGGTTAACATAAAATATTGACGGCAAGCGTGAGATAATTAATAAAATCAGCTACGATTCCATGTGCAAGCGCCCACGAGCGCAAGGAACGTAGTCGACGAACGATTATCCATGGCCGAGCCACTTGCATGATTGCCTGTGTGTATGTGTGCGTATATTTGTTCTATTAAATGAAAATTCAATTCTATCCATTATAATAACTTACAATTACTTAAATTATACAAATCTGAGAATTTGCGAGAATACGATATCGCTAAACAAGTCTCGGTATAAATAATTAACATTGGTGGTCAACTAACATTGGCGCTGTCCGCCATCCGACGGCAGCTACAAGGATTGCGACCACGCGACCACGATTACGATGATTCGTTCTCTTGTTTCATTTTTTTTCTTAATGTTAATTTTTTTCTTTTCTTTCTTTCTGTAAGAGTTTATTAAAATTATCAATTTATTATTTCGAATTATTATACCAATAAAACTTTTCTTTTATCATTGTGTGATTCGTCGCAAAATACATCTATATTATTAAATCTTTCATACCAGTTAATTATTGTGTTCGCGTAAAACTTATTATAATGTCTTCCTGCTATTCCCGTGCATGAGTAAACTATTGTTTTAGACGGATTCACGAGTGTCGCCGCTGCATTTCGCATTTGAGAAGTTTTAGTAGCAGAAAAGCGGTCTGTATCATTTTATCGTTCCACAGGATCTACGACGCCGCCGCGGACGTGTGTCCAATACTGGGGAAGCGGGCAAAAACTTTATATAGAGATATCGATTGGTTCCCGTAAGGAACCTGGCGCTCAACATTTCTTTTGTATTTGTCTTTTCGTGTATTTCAGCGTAACTAGAGAAAACCAATTGGGTGGCCACGAGAATAAATTGCGAGTATTCCGTCTCGTGAAGAGAAAATACGTCACAGCGTATTGATTGTTAGCAATTCTTGCGACTCAGGCTCAATTTCTACTTGCTGATACGCATGTGGAAAATCAATCTTAGAGAAAAATTTCCCCCCTTCTATTTTTGCGAATAAATCTGCTACCCTAGGAATAGGATATCTATCAATTTTTATTAGCGGATTTATAGTAACCTTATAATCCCCGCATATTCTAATATTCCCATCATTTTTTAATACTGGCACTATTGGTGTCGCCCATTCGGAACTCTCTACAGGCACCAATATTTTTTCTTTCACTAACCTATTCAATTCTTTTTCGATACCCTCTTTTAATGCATAAGACACTGCTCCTGGTTTATGAAACACGGGTTCTGCTCCTTCTTTCAAATGTAATTTAAATTTTCCATACTTATATAACCCAACGTTTTCGGAAAATATTTCTTTGAATTCTTGTTTTATTTCTTTTTCAGCCGACCCAATTTCTTTTGCAAAATAAATTCTTCCCATACTAGATCTTATTTTGTTCAATATACCTAATTTTTCCATCCAGTCTCTACCCAAAATAGGTGAGTTATTACCCTCGAATACAAATAAATCCAATTCATGTTTAACACCTTTGTATTCTACTGTTACTCTAATTGTACCTTGCTGATTCATACATTATCCATCGAAAGCTTTAAACTTACGCTTTGACTTACTTAATTTAATATTCTTCAACGCTTTTGTATTATTATATACTTTTGCCGATATTGCTGAAATAGGCGATCCAGCGTCTAACTCAAATACCATTTCCTCTTTGCATACCATCAACTTAATTATAATTGGATCATAATCCATCGCATTGACTTTACTTTCATTCCTGTTAACATTTCCCATTACAATAGTTTCATTCATACTATACATTTTTGTAACATCTGAATCATCGGAATCAATTTCATTAACAAAATATTGCATATTATTCATATTACTCGACTTGGTAACCTTACTTTTATCATTAACATTCGTATTTGTCTTATTGCTACGACACACCATTGCCAAATGACCTTTTTTATCACATATACGACACTTGTACTCTTTGTATTTGCATTCATTGGCTTTGTGGTTAGGTTTTCCACAACAATAACACTTGGACCCTGTGTTATCATCTTGCTGCTTCTTCTTAAAATTTGTGCGTCGTTTATCTTGAATTTTCTTCACGACGTCGTTGCTACTCGTTGTCTCAGCCATTGACGATGTTCCCATGCGAGTTACATCCCTTTCTGCCGCTTCATATGATGATGCTAACTCAATGGCTCTACCGTATGTTAGGTTATCTACACCCAACAGTCTTTTCTTAATTGCTTCATTTTTTAAGCCCCATACGAATTGATCTCTCAACGTTTCTTCAAGTAATGCACCAAAATTACAGTCTTTTGATACCATTTTGAGTCTAGCAAAATAATCTTTAATATCTTCACCATCTTTTTGCCTGCATTCTTTAAATTTATATCTGACAGTGATTATGTTAGGCTTTGGTTATAAGTGGTTTTCCAATATCTCTTTTAATTCTCTTAATGTTTTAACCCCAACGTCGATTGGTGCGCATAAATTACTTAATAACTTGAATGTTCTGGACCCTATTATTGTTAAGAACAATGGAACTTTCTTGTCCTCTTCTATATCATTAATTTCTACGTAATAGTCAAACCTTTTACACCACGTTGACCAATCTTCAGTTTGCTTAAATTCTTTAATTTCACCAATACTACCTGATGTGGTTGGTTTATGCATTTGTCCTGCAGTAACAGCTTGTACCCATCCATCATACTGAGCATTTATTTGTTGTTGCTCTTCATTAATTCTTTGGCTTTCCAATGCCACTTGTTCCATTCTTACTTGTAATGCTTTTTCCAATTCTAGTACACGGTTGTACATTGATGTCAACTGTTCATTACCTGCCATCTTGTTGCTTTTGTTCTCGACAAAACGCAATAACCACGCTACTCGTACAAAAAATTGCCAATCGACACAATTTTTGTTTTATCCTCGTCGCCAATTGTGGTATCTCCTTCCAGATACAAAGTTTTGGAAAATAAATAGTATGCGTTGTACTAATGCTTTAATTAATAACAATCCATATTCTTTATTAATACGCAATACAAAAGCCTATTCTCTCACACTTACACACCTCGTCAAAGTTCCACATGTCACGCCACTTGCGGAAGATCTTACAACCAGAATTATAACTATACATACACTACACAGGTGATTCACCACACCATCCACACTGCACGAACTTTACTTTGATTATGTCCTTGTAATCGTTTTTTCGTTCGAAAGAGATTCATTGCAATTACAATTGAATAGCAATAGCGTCAAGAATAATAAATATCATAGTTGTGACCGAAGTGAAGGTGGTCATTGATTCTCCTGGGACTACGTTCAGACCTATCCTTCGACGCGACATCTATAAAGTTCATCTATCTGTTGGACTTTGAAAAATAAATGGTCTTAGAATTTGTTTACAAGTAGGGCCCACATTGGTTGTAAAGACCTGTTGAGCGCAAAGGTGCCCACAAGGGGCTCACATAGGGCGCACATTCCAGTAAGCTGATATGATTTTTATCACAGTGGTTCACTAATCCGTTAAAACCTTCTGTGTACCAGGCCATTATTTTAATGATGAAATAACTATGTATGCGCCTTGTGTCGGCCTGCTATCGACCACCAAAATTTATTTTAATTTCAAAAATATGTGCGCCTCTTGTGTCGACCTGGTAAAGACCTCTCAAACTGTAAAGACCCGTTGAGCGCCTTGTGTCGACCCGTTCATTTTTACTCGGGGATGTATTGATGTATCACTTTCTTATTATATTTCGAACGGAATACATGACACAAGTTGTTCTATAACTTATTTGTGAAATATATGTTGTGACGTATTTTCCGAACACACGGGAGAATCACGTCAGCATTACTCTTTGGCCGCCCAGGTTTGCTAAATGAACGAGAAACAAGACACAATAAAAATATGTTGAGCGCCAGGTTCCTTACGGGAACCAATCGTACCGACAAAAGATTTTCGCTTGACACCCCAGTAATGGACACACGTCCGCGGCGGCGTCGCAGGTCTTTCGAAACCAAGTTAATTTTTCGTAAAATCACCAATCTGAAAACGCGAAATAATAATTGACGAGACGCAAAATCTGAAATAAAAGATACAGGAAATTTGAGGCAAAATATTCAAATGTTACGCAAACACGCTGACAGTGACTTAATGAAAAAAAGAAAATATTTATTGATAAAGTGAAACAAGATAAGTTTAATAAAGAATATAATTTGAAAAGAATTAGTCAATGTAGTGATATTTGAGAAGAAAAATGTGAGTTTGCACCGCTGCTCGTGGCACGAGTCAGCATAACGATAGCTACGGCCGTGAAGCGCGCCGTGCTTTAGTACATCTATAGCGAGGTGGCTATGCTCGCCTATAGACCGTCGTACTTTTCGCCTGCGCCTTATAGCGCAGCTCTTTATTTGATGTATTATGTATTTTATTAGATTATTGGTGCACGATAACTAATATCGGGGATTATACGGTTTCCGTGGCGCCGCCAAATGACAATTGATTCTTGTAGAACTCGACGAGATAAGACGTTTTTTAAGAATAAAAAATTTCGATATCTCGCTTAGTTTTCGAGATATCGAAGCTTCAAAATTGTTTTTTTTCACTTTTATTTCTACGTTATGTTTGATATTTTTTCGACGAAATAACACTTTGTAAAGTCTTATTTCGATGTAAACAAACAATCTGTACGTATGTATGTATGTACGCATGTGTGTGAGTGTGTATGTGTATGTGTGTAAATATAGAGTGGGGTCCGGGGCAGCGCCCCGGTGGGGTCCAGGGGCGAAAGCCCCGGGGGGGGGGGGGGGGGGCTTGAATAAATTTGAAGAGATAGTATATTTCAGAAACAAATTAAAATTAATTTTGATGATTTCGCCAATGATAAATTAATTTATGAAATGATAAAACATTTTATGAAAAAATTTATGACTGCCCAGATCGCACCACGAGGAGGTATCATCAATTGCGTGAAGGTATCAAGCCTATTTCTCCCAAATAAGGAATAGTTTGATCTTCACTACCAATTTACTTGTTAAAAGATACATAGACATTAAAATTATCCAAATCTTTATGTAATGGTGGATGTTTACCTGACATTTTGTGCCTTGCAAAAAGTTTAACTCCAAACGAAATATAGATAGACCAATTGTTATTGAAGACAACACTACAATGATCGAAAATATCAAATATGAATTTTATATGTAAACAAAATCGTGTACGTAGTGCATTTTCTGTTCATATTCTTCCTGTATTCAAGTGGGGTATAAGATTTCCCCCACTTGGGGTATAAGATTCCTAAATGTAAACAAATAGTATGTAAACACAAAATTTTTAATTCCAGGAATCTTGTGTCTTCTTACATTTATAGTTTGATTTTCATTTCCTAGTGCGATTGTGACAGTAAAATTTGTTTTGAGGCGTACATATAGATCATTTGTTTACATCCATACCTTCCTCGACAAAATAAGACTTGACAAAAGTCTCATTTCGTCGAAAAATATCAAACATAAAGTAGAAATAAAAATGAAAAAAAACAATTTTGAAGCTCCGATATCTCGAAAACTAAGCGAGATATCGAAATTTTTTATTCTTGAAAAACGTCTTATTTCGTCGAGTTCTACAAAAATGCATCGTCATTTGGCGGCGCCACGGAAACCGTATACTTGCCCCAATATCGCTGCAATTGTATAGTCTCAAACAATATTGAGTTTAGTCAAAATAATTATACAGAATAATTTTCATTAATAATCTTGGAAAAATTGTCCGGCAGCAGTAACGCGTATACTGTGCCCACGATATATATATATATCTTATATATAAAAATCTCCTGTCACAGTGTTTGAAACAAATGGACTCCGGAACTACTCAACCGATTTTGATGAAACTTGGCTTATTATGTGTAATTTGGTCCAACTTAAACTATAGGATAGTTTTTATTTCGATTTTCAACAACAATATTTATTAAATATCAAATAAATGTTTGTTATAGGACAATGACTTGCAATTTTTTGTAAGTTCAATAACTTTCTAAGAGATGGCGGTGTTGAATTAAGTAATCAGCATAACACTTGGTTATCTGGGTTGGGTAATCCTCCAATAGATGGCGTTGCGTTTTGAGTTATTTATGCTGCAATTAATTAGACATCATAAGTGTTTATGTTTACAAACATAACCAAATCATTTAAATTTTTCATTCATTGTCATTTTCAAAATTGCGGTGTATGTTGTGTTTGTTTGCGAATTATTCATATATTTGGCGTCGTATGCAACAGAAGTAGCACTTACAAGTGCATCAGCTGGTTGCACGTTGCGCGCGCCGAAAATTACAATCTCGAATTCGAGCACTAATGAGGGCATCACTTATTGGGCGCCTCTATAATAACAATTATAACACAACGATAAACTTTTCGGCGGTATTGTTCTACTACTCTCGGGTGACTTTCGACAGACATTACCAGTCATTTCTCGCTCTGCTTTTGCCGATGAGATTAATGCATGTTTAAAACAATCGTTTTTATGGCGCAATGTCGAAACACTTCGATTGACCATAAACATGCGAGTACAATTGCAGAATTATCCGTCGGCGCAAGTATTTTTTAAGCAATTGCTGGATATTGGGAACGGTGTAATGGAATAACATCAGGATACACAATACATCAAATTGCCCGATAAATTCTGCACTGTTGTGGACTCAAAAAAAGAACTTATTGAGAATGTGTTTCCGGATATATCAAATAATTACGTACGTCATAATTGGCTCAGTAATTATGCTATTTTGGCAACGAAAAATGTCGATGTCGACGAATTAACTTTCAGATACAACAGTTGTTGCCAGGTGATTTGATGTCTTTTAAATCAGTAGACACTATTGCAGATGAAAATGAAGCCGTGAATTTTCCAACTGAGTTTTTGAATTCGTTAGATATATTAGGAATGCCACCGCACAATCTTCGATTGAAGATTGGTTCACTGATTATTCTTCTACGTAATTTGAATCCACCAAAATTATGTAACGGTACACGTTTGGGTCATCAGAAGAAGAACAGGAAACATTCTTGAGGCAATTATTTTGACGGGAAAGTTTAAAGGAGAGATCATTTTGTTGCCACGTATTCCTATCATACCGTCCAGATTATCCAGTAGCATTCAAAAGATTGCAATTTCAGATTCGTTTGGCTTTTGCAATGACCATAAATAAGTCGCAAGGCCAAACAATGTCCATTTGTGGATTGGATTTGGAAAATACGTGTTTCTCTCATGGGCAACTATATGTCGCCTGCTCACGTGTGGGAGGGGGAGGGGGGGCAACCTTCAAATTTATTTGTATTAGCAAAAGACAGGCTAACAAAAAATATTGTACATAAATTAGCACTCAGATAAATTTGAACTATAAATTGTAATGATTCATACTTTTTTTAAAAATATATATTTTTATATATTTTCAAGAAGTAGTTTGTAATAAAATATAAATTAAAAATTTAAGTTCGTTTGTCATTAACTTCAACTCTGTGAAATTTTTTACCAATTACTTTTTAATTCTTAAATCGATTGAAACGTTTTCATTTTTATAATTGAATATTAATCTGACTACATTAGGAAGTTTAGTGCAACATTGATCCGGCGCACTGTAACAGAGTCACAGCAACGCGTGACCGGGTCTGCTAGTATATATATATATTTTTGTAACACAGTGTAATAAGTAACTTTTCTTACATCGGTTGTCGCCTTTACATGTATTACACGTCGTACATAATCGAATTACCGCGAACAACAAAAAAAACTAATAATTAATGTATTGAATTATGACACCAGTGGTCAAATAATCTTCAGTCATAGAAATACATACGAAATTCCTATCAATACCGGCTGAATTTATTTTATTATTGCATTATTGAATTTTCAACAGAATTTCTTTTGTATCGTGATCGCTCGTCAACGACACACATTCACACATACATACAAACATACACAACATGCGTATCGTGCACGTGGCTCGGTCGGTTTCTTTATTATTTGTAATCACTTTTCTCTCGACTTAACGCTCGTAAGCGTGCGAACACGAGAAACAGTGATTCTTGTAATTATCGAAGTTGTCCTTGTCACTATATTATTTCAACGAGACTCACCAGGCTGGTATGCTCAATAGAATAGAATCCGTCGGCAGCGATGCGTTCACGTTATCCTGCTTTATAAATTCCAAAAGTCCCTGGATTTCTCGGTACTACTGCGTCGTGTTTCCTTCGTGATGTGGACCGACTGTTCACCACACACTTGTCGAATCACACAGCTGATTTTATTATCACTTGATCGTGATATCTTCAATTTGATGTACTTTCGCTAGCCAATACTTCACTGATTCAATACTTGGCTGCAAAGTTTTCGTTAGACGTAATTTACTTTACGCTACGGTGATCGAGACGAGAGTAACGCCTTAGCAAGAACGTTGGAATCGTGAGGACAAGGAATGCCCCACTTTATCGGTCATTTTATTGCCCTTTGTCTAGTGCAATATTGCCCAAAATGCATAGGCATAAGTATAGCGCTGTTCTTCGTTTGTGCGTAGCCCGAGCCACTCGCTCCATCGCACACGCATGCATACGCTCATCCTTATTTCTCATTCTCTCACACACATTCATTCTTACAAGAACTTAGCGTTAGACCGACTGCGTACAATGTTTACGTTTCGGGTTCTCCGCTTGCTCCTCATGTCCCTCGTCGTTCAATACATTTGCGTTGTTGCTGCGCAGTCCATTGTCGTCCAAGATAGTTTTCGTCTGTAATTTAAGTTATTTAACGCAGCATCGTGGTCAAAAATCTTATGGTGCGTCTCTTGAAGGTGTAATGATTTGTATGCTCGCGAAACGCTGTTCATCGAGTAACGTGACGTAATTCCCACGTCACAATGTATATTAGTTCAAATAAATTATTTTATTAATAATTATAAGTAAGTGATAGATCATTTGTTTGTGATTGTGATTACATGACACATGTTGTTCTAAAACTTATTTGTGAAATATATATATTAGATCAAATAAATTATTTTATTAATCATTATAAGTAAATGATAGATCATTTGTTTGTGATTGTGATTGTGCACACTAGCGTTTCAAAAGAAAACAAATTATCATATTTATACGTATGTTTGTAGTGTATAAATAGTAAAATTCTTTTTTTTTTGTACAGACGTATACATACTTGGAATAGGAATTGAACATTAATAGGAATTTCATTCCAGATATTGGAATTATCATTTTTTTTTTCATATTGAATATAAATATTCGAAATAATTTTGATTATTTTGTGATAAAGTGAAAAAAAAAATAATTTGAAGAATGATGAATCGAATACGCAACAGTTGGAATGAAAATACAAAAAAAGTTCGTCCAAATGTCCGGAGATACTGTAGGAAGGGTGGAAAATGTCATCTAAGGTAATAATTCACATATATATCACACTATATACATATATTTTTTTTGTTATCGATATAAATAAACCGATGAAACTCTCACCGTACGCCTAGCTTGTATTTTTCATTTATTATTTATACAACACATAATAAAGCTCTTGGACTGCAGGCGAACATTTTCATGTGCATCCTTATATTTCTATTTAATTATTTTAGAAGAGACATATTTTATTGAATTAAAAATTGTTATTGTTTGAATTTAAATAATGCATGATACCACTGCACCTGTTGAATTTTTCTGCGTTAAAAATTCGTTCTGTGTTCCATCATGATACCAATGATCTCCAACATGCCTAAAAAATTTAATTTATTTCAATCATTTCGTTGGATTCATTCTTTGACATTTAATTATTTACATTCAAAATGATTTCAGCTTTTTACTTGCTGTTCAGTTTCATACATTCAATTGAAAATATAAGTATAATAAATATATATGTATGACATAAAATAGATGACTCCACTGTCATATACATTATTCTGAATTACAAATTATATTATTTGTATTATAATAAGAAATAATATACATGACAGTGACATCATCTGTATTAACCATAGATATATATGTGGCGTCACACTCTGCTGTACCTCCGCAACCTACAACTGCATTACCAACTCAACAGCAGGCAGTTTTAATTCCAGCCTTAGTGCGGCGTTCCGAGCAGCCCGAGGAACAGTCACGCCGCCCACGGAAGCAAGTCTTGAGAGTGCGTTTTGAGTAACGCTCTCTCTGCCGCTGACCGCTCAACAAGCAACACCAGACGTATAGCGCTCCGCTTGATCCAACCACGCTATACTTCTTTACCGCGCGCGAATCACTCACTAGTCTTTTTACCATTGTGTAATACATTGATTCAATAAAATACATGTTAAATCTAATCCACCGCATCTCAAATAAAATATATCATAGTCTGAAATTCCTATAATTGGTGACCCCGACGTGATGTTGGTGGATTACTAATTCTCTCAAGCCGCGTCGCCTCGTGTACGTTTTTCCAGTGCCAAGCATCATACAAACTGTCCGCGCGAACACTTTCAATAAATGCAATAATTATTCTTAGTGATAAATAAACAATTCGTGAATTTAATTCAGTGTTCTTTGAAACAAAAAAAAAACTATAATTACGCTTAAATAGAATTACGCGATAAGTGCTTCGACCACGTGCAAGTAAACCACAAACTCTTAGACTAACGTCAATAACGTGCAATAAACCACTGTGTATTAGTTATTAATATAGTGCAATAAACAATCGCCAAACACTAATTTAATATAAAAATCGTGCACTACCAGAGATTTGAACAATATCGCGGTTTTTCTCACGTCTCTTTGTCGCGTCATACAAACTCGTGATTACCATTGTCTCATATTTGTTCTTTTTTCTCTTCTCACGCAACACAACTTCGCTGAAGCCATTGCATTTCCATGCGTGCACTGCGGTCAGCCTCCAAATTGCCAAGAGAGCCAGAGACCGAGCCGGTTCGAGAGCCACCCACACCTAGAGTACTGAACATGCAGGCACCAACGCCCGCTGACGCAACACGCCAAGGTGAATCCACCAGTATTTTTGACCAGTCGACTCTGGACATGACTACTCGACCCAGCCCGGGGTCCAGCAGCACCACAGCCATCAACAACCTCAGGCTACCGCCCTTCTGGAAGGGTCAGCCTGGCTTGTGGTTCATCCAAGTCGAAGCGATGTTCAGCTCCTACAATATATTCGACGACACGTCAAGGTACCTGGCGGTGATCATGGTGCTTGATGCGGACACAGTCGAACAGCTCTCTGATGTCCTCGGGAAGCCTCCCGACACTGAGAGATACGCCAACCTGAAAAAAGAGATAATCAGTCGTTTTGCTGACTCGCCGGACCGGCAACTTCACAAAGCTCTGTCCGAGATCCAACTGGGAGACAAAAAACCGAGCCAACTCCTGCGTCAGATGTCCACTCTCGCCGGTGAACGAATCGCAGAAGATGTTCTGCGCATCCGTTGGCTGGCACTGCTACCACGCCAAGTCCAACGCTGTCTCAAGGTCATCCGACCTCCACCATCGCTACGAGAGCAAGCTGAGCTGGCAGATGAGCTGCTAGAAGACCAGGCCAGTTCACCCGTGATGTCTGTGGAGGCAGTAAGCCATCGTTCCCGCTCTTCAAGGCCTCTACCACCAGACATAGTTGTGGCCAGCTTGACCAGAGAGCTCTCTGGCCTCAAACAGGGCATTTCCGAGATGGCCACGTTGACCAGAAGAATGGCCAACACCTTGGATAAACATCTCGCCAGCAACGACAACAATCAGAGTCGAGGGCGCAGCAGAGATCGTTCCCAGGCAAGATCTCCATCAGCTTCGGCACCCAGAAACTGTTATTATCACCGCCGGTTTGGGGCAAACGCCAGAAGCTGCGAGCAACCCTGCGCTTTCAACTCGAACCAGGGAAACTAACAGTGCTGTCGACAACCCAGGCGGCTGACGATGGCACAAACAGCATCAAACGACCCACCAGAGAGCAGCGACTACATGTCTACGACCGCGCAGCCAAACTCAGACTTCTTGTAGACTCTGGTTCGGTCGTCTCATTGGTGCCAAAGACCGCCATAACCTCAAGACACGAGCCTAAGCCGCTCGACTTTCAACTCTACGCCGCCAACGGCACTGTCATCCACACATATGGCCAGAAGGCTCTCACACTAAACCTTAACCTTGGCCGATGTTTTAAATGGGCTTTTATTATTGCAGATGTTAAGACAGCTATTTTGGGTGCAGACTTTCTCGCCTACCACGCACTATGGGTGGACCTTCAAGGGCGCAGATTGATCGACTCATCAACCTCATTGGCTGCATCTGGACAGCTCTCCAGGGCCACTGTGCACAGCGTCTCGACCATTGGGCCGCCACCTGCCTCTGATGCCTCAGATGGGACATACGCCACGCTTCTGCAGCAGTACATCGACCTGACGCGACCCTGCGGTGTTCCCAGCACTGATGCTAACAACGCAGTCGCGCACCACATTCAGACTACAGGACCACCAGTCTTTGATCGACCTCGCCGACTCAGTGGTGAGAAATTGAAGGTTGCAAAAGATGACTTCGACCTCCTGCTACACCATGGTGTCATTCGACCATCCAGCAGTCAGTGGGCTAGCCCCATACACATGGTTCCAAACAAACAAGGAGGATGGCGCACTACAGGTGACTATAGAAAGCTGAACTCTTGCACCATTCCAGACCGCTATCCTGTACCACATGGCGAAGACATCCTGCAGCGTCTCCACGGATCCACTGTCTTCTCCACCATCGACTTGGTGCGGGCATATCATCAGATTCCTGTGGCGCCCGAGGATGTGCCAAAAACAGCTGTCACAACACCATTCGGTCTCTTCGAATTTCTGGGCATGCCTCCAGGACTTAGAAACGCCACTCAGACCTTCCAACGTCACATGAACAATCTGCTCCGAGGTCTGGACTTTGTGGGATGCTTCATAGACGATCTAATCATCTTCTCCAAATCACACGAGGATCACCTGAAGCGCCTCACAACCGTCTTCGACATCCTGCGCGCAAATAAACTCACCATCAATGTCCAGAAGTGCCAGTTTGGGAAGGCAGAGGTCATCTACTTGGGGTACTCCGTCACGAAGAGAGGCTACCAGCCACCTACGGACAGAACCAGGGCCATTGCAGAGTTTCCGCGACCTGAAACTATCTCTGACCTTCGACGCTTCCTGGGCATGGTCAATTACTACCGCAGATCAATCCCAGGGGCTGCCCAGGCGCAAGCACCGCTGACTGACTTCCTCAAAGATGCCAAGAAAAGGGACAAGAGGAAGGTTCAATGGACCTCAGCTACAGAGAAGGCGCTGGACGACTGCAAACAAGGTGTAATCGAAGTAGCGCGCACCACCTTTCTCTCGCCATCAGCTTCACTCAGCCTGAAGACAGACGCCTCTGACACAGCCATCGGCGCCGCACTCGAACAGCTGAATGGTGAAATCTGGGAACCAATCGCATTCTTCTCACGCAAGCTCCAGCCAGCTGAGATACGGTACAGTACATATGATCGTGAGCTTCTGGCTATTCATGCCTCTGTCAAGTTTTTCAGGCATATCCTTGAGGGTCGACACTTCATCATCCAGACCGACCACAAGCCGATCACATACGCATTCTCTCAGCGCTCGGACAAGGCATCTCCACGCCAACTACGCCAACTGGACTTCATTTCGCAGTTCTCCACGGAAATAGTCCATACCAAGGGCGAAGATAATGTGGTTGCTGACGCCTTGTCACGAGTGAATGCTATCAATATGCCTACCACGCTGGACGCAGAGACTATCGCAGACGCACAACGCAACGATGAGCAGCTTCCACAGGAGGACGATCATACGTCTCTCGATCTCCAATGGCTAAAAATTGAGGGCCACAACTTGCTGTGTGACGTCACCAACGGCTGTGTGAGGCCATACATCCCTACCAGCCTCCGAAGAACCGCTTTCAACGTGGTGCATGGTCTTTCTCACCCCAGCATTAGAGCCACCACTCATGGCCTTAAAGAGAGATTTGTCTGGCCTGGAATCAGCAAAGATTCACGCCTCTGGACACGCCAATGCATCGCTTGCCAGAAAGCCAAGGTCCATCGTCACAATCGCTGCACGCCAAACAAGATTGATGTTCCAGACAATCGTTTCGAGCACGTTCACATAGACCTCATCGAGCTGCCCCAGGTAAATAACTTAAGATACTGTCTCACGATTATCGATCGTTTCAGCAGATGGCCGATGGCTATTCCGCTTGGCGACACGCAAGCCAGTACTGTAGCAGCTGCCTTCTACACACACTGGGTCTGCCAATTTGGACCACCACTCACCATCACCACTGACCAAGGGGCGCAGTTTGAGTCTGGACTGTTCACAGCTATTACACGATTGATTGGAACACGCAGAGTCCACACCACGTTTTACCATCCGCGATCTAATGGCTTAATTGAGCGATGGCATCGCTCGCTCAAGGCCGCACTGATGTGCAACGCACAGATTCCATGGCCCGAGCTTCTGCCATCAGTTCTTCTGGGTCTTCGCACGGCCTACAAGGAAGACCTAAAGGCATCACCGGCCGAAATGCTCTTTGGAGCACCGCTCCGCCTACCCGGAGAGTTTTTTGTTACAGAGAGCACACCAGCTGACCCGCAGGTCTTCGTAGAACGTCTCCGCCAATACATCAGAGCAATCAGGCCTACACCAACGGCGCACCATATCAAACCGAGGGTTTTCTTCCACAAGGATCTCCTCACATGCTCTCATGTCTTCAAAAGAGTAGACTATATCAAGAAGCCTCTCGAGCAGTTCTACACTGGACCGCATGAGATTATCAAAAGACTAAATGATAGAGTCTACATCATCAACATTAAAGGGAAGGACAAGGCTGTCTCGGTTGACATGTTGAAGCCAGCCTTCCTGGCAGTTACCGACACACCACCGCCACAAGGTGGAAACCAAACGACATCATCAAGCCAGCAGAGTACGCAGGATTCATCGTTACTTCCCCAGACTGAGAAAGTCACTAGGGGAGGAGTACCTGTGGCGTCACACTCTGCTGTACCTCCGCAACCTACAACTGCATTACCAACTCAACAGCAGGCAGTTTTAATTCCAGCCTTAGTGCGGCGTTCCGAGCAGCCCGAGGAACAGTCACGCCGCCCACGGAAGCAAGTCTTGAGAGTGCGTTTTGAGTAACGCTTTCTCTGCCGCTGACCGCTCAACAAGCAACACCAGACGTATAGCGCTCCGCTTGATCCAACCACGCTATACTTCTTTACCGCGCGCGAATCACTCACTAGTCTTTTTACCATTGTGTAATACATTGATTCAATAAAATACCTGTTAAATCTAATCCACCGCATCTCAAATAAAATATATCATAGTCTGAAATTCCTATATATATACATAGTTATTATATTTATATTGTAATTGTTTGTTTAATTGAAACTGAACAGCAAGTAAATAATCATTGCACATTTCAATTATTATATATTATGATAAGTATTCAAAATCTCTTCAAATCATTTATAATTTTCACTTGATAATTTATAAGGATTAATAATTTTGTTCAATCAAAAGCATGATCAATACCATCTGTATATGTATATAAGTATTTACAAATTATCGTTTTATTTGATTTCAATGTAGGTTTTTATAAAATGATAAATATCATGTGGGATACATATGACAAATGAACAAATGAATATTTTTCATTTTATTTATGAAAAATAATTATCTTTTACTATTTCATTGGTATATAAGTATATATAAGCATACAATAAAAATATCGTTTTATTTTATTTCATGATAGATAATTATAGAATGAGAAATGTCATCTGGGATATGAACATTTGTTTATATGTTGTTAGGTCCCAAGTGACCTTTACCCTCAATTCTGACGTCACGCGCCTGCGCTTTGTCGCAGCGCGCTTAGTTCAAACAAATAATCTTGCATCTCGAAACATGTTCTTATTTTAGTAATTAATCGATCCATTTATTGTATTGAATATTCTTCATATAATATAATATTTCATTTACTTTATGTAATAGTAGCTTTTACTTTAGAAATATCTATTTTTAACTGAGTATGAATACCAATTTCACATGAGAACTTCCCGTCAAAATCGCTTCTCGATGAAACAGAAGAAATTAAAACCACGAATAACTTTCTCACACTAAAATGCTCATTTCACATAACGTATAAAATTTGAAACTTAACTAAAACTTTCATTAATTCGATTCCATGATTTTTCCAAGAAACATTACTAACTAAAATCAGCAAATTGTAAAGTATCCCTACCTATTGAACTGTTCGACCTATAAGAGTCACCCTTTCGTCACTTCCAACGAATTATTAAATTGTTAACGTAAATTCAACCAATAGAAAATAACGTTTCAAACTGCTGACAGAAATATTCAAACATAAATAAAATTTGCCTATAAAAACTAAAACGCAACGAATCTCATCAGTTCTCAACCAACACCACAGATACGACTAAGTCAGTTACTCGATCTACAACAGCTCTCTAACTACGACGACATTAAGTGATATATCAGTTCACGAACACCAAGTGTGACTCAAGAGTATTTCCTAATCAAGTTCACGAATACAGTCATTCATAATTTACGTCAGTTATAATTCATAAATCTCGAAGTCCAGTAATCCAAATAATTCAGAAGCTTTGTGTCCATTGTTCTTGTAAAGGCCATTCAAGTTTAAGTCAATAACGGTTTCGGAACAATCATAATTTGTTTTCAATTATAATTATAGTCGTATCCAGAATTCAGTTTATAATTAATAATCGTAATTTAAGTGCATCAAAGACAATCATAATCGTTACTCAACATTGTAATTCACCAGTTTATGTGTTTAATTAATAAATCGATCAATAAGTGTTACAAATAAAATTATAATCATCTCTAATTCACTTCATAACATCCTTACGCAAAATTGCTGCAATATTGGGTGTAATATTCTCACAATATTCCTGCAAGTTACAAAGAGGCGGACATTGCAACATTGCAGCAATATTAAAGCAATATTCCCTGCAAGATTTAATATTGCAAAGTAATATTGCTGCAATATTTTTTGCTGTCTGGGCGTGGTTGAACAGACGGACTTTTGCATCACCACATGGCGAGCCACCATCGTCACAAACATTGCGGCCATTCAACAACGCCAGAACCTGACTATATCGAGTCCATGGTAGTCATCAACAATACGGATTGATTGAATAAATAATATTAAATAATTAAAGAAGAAAAGAAGCTGCTGCTGTGTACGCGAATCCTGTGGAAAACGTGAGGAGAGATTGTGGAAAGAGAGTGTCCAGAAAAATGCTTGTCGGGTGAATAAATTATGAAATATTGTGTAAAAAAGTATGCAGTATGAATTGAGAAAATGTCTGGTAGTATTATAATTAAAAATGTTCATTCTGTATGGAAAGTATAAGTGAGTTAATTAAATGAACAATGACCCCTTCGTATATACTATTTCTACGGTAATGATAACGAAACGTATGTTAAATTGTGTGATAAGTATGATGAGTGAAATGTATGAGTGAAAAAGATATTTGTTGTACAGAACTATATTGTCGCACTGCCGTAGACCCGTCAAATCGTCACGGCCAAAATTATAAGAATATTTATTTCAATTAATTATTTTGCAAAAAGAAAAGAAACATTATTATTTTTCAAGTTATATATTATTTATTTCAATTACATCCGGATAATATTTTTCAATATTAAATAAATTAACATTATTATTTTCTTTAAAATCATTTGATGCGAGTATTATTTTATTTTCGTGTCAAACAAATTTCCCCGATAATCTTTAGCCAATTTCAGGCAATCGGGGTGGCATCCCTTGTATCAAGGACAACGATGACGGTGAGCAAAATTTTTCCATGGACGGAAAAACGAGCGCCGTTACAATGTATATCCCCATTCTTATATGACGAAGAAATTTGATTGCAAAAATTACTTTGGAAAAAGTCACTTTGGAAAAATTACTTTACAAAAAGATTTGATATCAGTCATTATTGCCAAGTGCATAATATAAAGTTATAATCTAGTTATATTGTCAAAAATATCCCACCTTCAATACGAACGTACTTGGCGCGTCCGAGATAAGCGTAACTGATGATGTTAATCATACATAAAATTTTAACTGATATAAATCCATCAACTGATCGGACGCGCCAGGTACGTTCGTATTAAAGGTGGGATATTTTTGACAATATAACTAGATTATAACTTTATATTATGCACTTGGCAATAATGACTGATATCAAATCTTTTTGTAAGGTAATTTTTCCAAAGTAATTTTTGCAATCAAATTTTTTTGTCATATAAGAACTTGGCGCCTTTTTTTTTTTCTTTTTTTTTAAAGAAGTTTTTTCGATTTTGATATCACTTCTTTTTTTACTACAAGTACAATAATTAAAATTGAAACTTTCTGAGATAATCGATATTTTCTGATTCATACTCAATAATCAATATAGAAAATATTGTTTATTGAGTATGAATACAGAATGAGTACAGAAAGAATATAAATCATCTTCATAAAAATCTATCGTGATTTGAAGTTTCTCTAAAACTTATTTTACACGCAAACACAAATTCATCTGGATCAATAGAATATAAATCAGTCTATCAATAACCTTTTTTGTATGAAATGATGACCCTCATGTATGATTTCCAAAATTGATTCAAAGTTCCAACATTCAATTGTGTGATATTTAGAGAATTTTTTTAAATGATATTCCATGTATTTTTCATTTATTTATATTTGTTATTCATACACAATTTATTTAGTGAAATGTTTTACAAATTGAGATTATTGTGTTCATTCGATTGAAAAACATACACTTTCGGAAGTATTTTGTGTATAGCCTTAATTTTAATAATATACATACAATCATAACAGAATATGCATTCAATAAATAAAAGGTAATATTCATTGTTGATAACGATTCCATCAAACATATCAACAAATTCAAATATATGATGTATATGATTATTATTATTTTCAGATTAATACGTGATAAATTAATATAAATTTTACTAATATATAATTAATTTCCAATATTATTATTATATATCTGTGCTTCGTCGATAACTCATCATCCTTAAAAAATTTTTCAAATTAGTGTTGAAATTGACCGCTAGAGTATAAAAAATGAATCTATACTTCATGTTTCTTGATTGAAATTTGGAAAATATATACTATCTCTATAAAGTTCGTTTTCAATGATTTCACTTTTACTAGAAAAAGGAATGATATCTAGTCGAAAAACTTTTACAATAATAGAAAGAGAAAGAGAGCGCAAAGTTCTTATATGACTTTATTCAATTATATAAATATGTGTAATTCATTGAATAATTCATTAAACTACTTCACAGTAGATAAACAGGGCGGGTTCTGGGACAAACCCGTCGGTAACTTGCATTGACGCCTACCTTACCGACAGTTCCATAGTAGGTCCCAATCTGTTTTATCATCTGGTAGAAGAAGTCGATTTCTGTATTATCCACTAAGCGACGTTTCTCGTGGTGTGAAATTTTTTATCGATATCGATGATCGTACTATAGTATGAGTTTCTTTGTTGCGACATTGGGGAAATGGATAACTGTACGTTTCTCTATGATTGAACTGTAGTTTTGCTGTTGAGTGGGTGGGTTGGGGAAATTCAAATGAATAAGTTTTTATCCATAATATATATAAAAAATTTTTTTCCTACAAATATGATAGAATAAATGAAAAAAGAAAAAATCAATAAACAGATGAATAAATCAATAAATGAAGGAAAAGTAAATAATCATATGAATAATTGTATGCGTCACTGTATAAATAATCTTATAGATAAGCATATGAATAATTGTATAAATAAAAAATATGTAGATAAATAAATATGTGTGTAGGGAGAGGGGGCTATCCAATAAAAGTTCATAAAATTTTTTGTTCAGAGCTACTCAATGTACCGCAATATCTGATAGAAGATATAAAGAAAAGTTGTAGTTTGAAAATAAAATATTTATCATAGATACACCAGATACATTGCTCACCAAAGAACAACGCATGTCAATACATGAAAATTATATGTTTCAAAAACATTCTCATAGTGAACAACTAAATACTGAATTGGAGTGCAATCGTGATATAAGTGATTTATTTAGCAACGCAATGTGGTGCAAGCATCCACTAACCAATCAACTGAAATATGATTGTGGTGTGGATACGTCTTGTTCCAAGTGTGAATATATCCATGATTGTTTTGGTATAATTGTGGGCATGACTAGCGATATGTCAGAGAAATCAAAGGACTTGATGATGACACTATAACATATGTAACGTCTTATTGAAGGAAAACCATTCTCTGATTACACTCGTAATGCTGTAATGGACGGTGAGGCCACTGCGACTGAAGAATATTCGATTGCGAAAACATCCTTCACTCAAGAAATGGATGTCTCTATAATTCAAGACATAGTATATTGTATGATCCATAAATCGAATAGTATTTTCATGGTATCAGAGCAATTAAAGCAATTTATAATTGATGGCTTTGTTTATTGCTAAGATTTTCTCCATGGTAATAGACATACGAAGCAGAAACAGCATAATTTTTTCGTTCCGCACGTATTTTCAGACCGAAACTTTTCAATAGTAGGATGTTCCGATATGTTAGTACTCCGCTTGGTATGCGACGACTGATGGGTTTTCGACATGTCACTACACTTTTATAATCACCACTATATACTGTTGATGGATTCACCACTGCTTTCGCCTCTGTATTACACACTATACCCATTACTTCATCGACTTTGAATGTAATCTTATTGTTATCACTTCTCCACGGAAATTCACTAATTGTCCATCTTGATCAACAATTCGTAGTTGCAAATGATGTATTGTCTGAACGGTGATTGGCATGTAAATGACGTGTGATGGCACTTCTATGATCTTATATCCTGGTGGAACCACTGGGAAAAATTCATGAATTGTATGCACTCGTTGCCCATTAATGTATGCCCCTGTAGTTATATTACACTCAACGCGAAGTGCATTGACTTTAAGTATAGACACTGGTAAGTCAGATTTATGAATAGAGTCTGGTTCAAGTATACGTGGCATGGAATCCTCACGAATAAAATTTATAGGAACATTACACTGAATCTCACAACACAATTCATTGTTATTAGGTTTAAGTGAAAAAATGATATGTTTGGTAATGTTTTCTGTATATAACTCTCAATATCTTCGATTTCATAGCTACCAGTTGGAATGATTGTTGCATTTTTACCTCCAACTATGTCAAATTTGTTGTTGGTCTCATCAATATTAGGGATGGCATTAAAAGTTAACAGTTCAATAAGCCCTAATACATATGTTTTACTTGATGAGAGTTCAATTGGTGGAAAGTATTGAGCCTCGAGAATGGAGGATCTCTCCGACACCGTCAATGTCAATGAATCATCCATGACTGATATTCAATCTCAATATGGATGTACATTTATAGCTGTTTAGTTAAAAATTTCAAGCATAAATGTCCACATATCACCGTGTTATAGTCTTGATATTTCTTATAGTTATATTTCACCCTATCAACATCGAGATATTTCATAAGATCTTGAGGTGGTTGTAAATTACCAAAGCTGTCAAAATATGTCACATCATTGTGTTTCTTTTCATATGCTACCCAATGTGTACCTGGTTTATCTCTATCATCTAGATTCACTATTGCCGTCTTAAATTTTCGTGGACCATTCATTGGTAAATTATTTCGCATGAAGACACCACGAAAATGCGGAATTTTCATGATATGAGCATATTTTACAAGATCAGCGTCAGTTAAAGCTCGATGTGTTAGGTCTTTATGTTTTTTGCCGGCTGCAAGTACATACCTAAACCCTGCTTATATGGCTTCAAATACATTCCTTTACCCACTATAATATCCTCCATTTTAATATTGTGTCGTTTTCTTTCTTCCAATTCACGTTTCGCTGCAGCTGCATCATTCACTGCTTTTGCTATACCAGCATCACCACCTGCTAAACTCCCAACAGCACTGAGTCCAGCAAACATGGGTATGAGAGATGGTAGAACATCACCTATTCTCGATGGGATTGGTAATATGCGTGATGATAAGCGTACTACTTTACTCGACCCATCAGCTTTCTCGACAGCAGTACGCGCACCATTCAACGCAGATTTAACCATATCACGACCACCAGAGTGCATAGATTTTTTTGCCTCTTTTACTATTTGTTTGAATGATATCATAGGATTTTTTATCATTTTTTTCACATTCCTTTTCACACGCTTCTTCCTCCTCACCATGCCTGCACCAAGTTTCGATTTCACATTCATGATTTTATTTACACTCCAAGCTACGGCTTTTTCACCAATGCACGCGTCTTTAGCATGAATACGTTCCCAAGCTTCGTTTGCAAGTACTCTATCAGCTTTATTTCTCTCGATAATATTATTTGGATATTTTGCATAAGCAATATCGTGATCTTTGCATGCAGTATCAAGAGAGTTGATTCCAAGATCTACACGCGCTAATCTTTTTGATAATTTTGTACCCGGTCCACAGTATCGGTAACCTGGAACGTGTAGTTCTATCGGAAGTTTGTTGATTATATTGTTCACAAGACCATCACCGCAAACACCATACCCAGACATCTGACTGCATGAATAGTTATACAACAACTGTCGAAAGTTTGTCAATCGTTTAGCTTTTATATCTAATGTCATCAAACATATAAAAGGTATTACAAATATTCATGAATAGTTAGTTGTTATCACAATGACGCGAGAGAAACAACCAACTGAGGTTAAATTTCATAAACAAACAATAACATTACCAATTGCGAATTTTGATGAACAAATTCCTCATAATAAAAACATGAAAAAGCGTCATGGTAATCTATAAACCAACACTATACGAGCCATTTTTTGTGGTCCATCGAATTGTGGCAAGACCAACGCACTCTTTGCACTAATTACTCATTCTAATGGTTTGAGAATGTACTCATTCTAAATACTTGGAGAATGTATTGAAGCAAGCTGAAGACATTGGATATTTTTCATTCAGTGATAACGCGGTGGTAGTCAAACCGGAAGATGCTAAACCCAATTCCATTATGATTTTCGATGATGTTGCGTGTGAGACGCAAGATAGCATCAGAGCTTTCTTTTGCATGGGTCGACATAGAGATGTTGACTCGTTTTATCTCAGTCAAACTTATGCACGCATCCCCAAACATCTAGTACGTGATAATGCAAACTTGATGGTGTTATTCAGACAAGATGAAATGAATTTGAAGCACATATATGATGATCATGTGAATACAGATATGACTTATACTCAGTTTAGAGATTTGTGTTTAGCATGTTGGAATAATGATCGGTATGGGTTTGTAGTTGTTGACAAAGATAGTGAAGTGAATTCGGGGAGATATAGAAAGGGATTTGATTGTTACATTAGTATAAATTGACATGAAAATACAATGATGTTCACAGTGTTATTGTAAACTTGCATGCTTCAACATGGCGAGTGTGAAAGGGGGAAAAAAAATCTGAAAGAACAGGACTTACTGAGTCAAATAGTGAAAGCAATTAGCGATATGATTCGACAAAAGCATAGAATGATAAAATCTGGTAGAGATACATCAGAACGAGCGATGAATGAAGTTTTCAAACCCATAGTCACACCTCTAGAGAAATTGATATCAACATCCACCGGAATAAAACAAGACATAAAAAATGAATTGGCTGATATTCATATGAAAAAAAAAGAAGCTGAGAATGATCAGTCGTTTGCAACAGCTCAAGATGATTGTGATCAGTCATTTGCAACAGCTCAAGATGATGATGATGATGATATTTATGGTGATGATTGCATGAAAAAAGATGTCGAATTGAATGAAAATATCGAATCATTCGTGCCTGCTGAAATACAATCTGTTAGTTCACCCCTCAAACAATATGAGGATGATGATTTAATCAAAACATACATCAAATCGCAGTTAGAGTAAGAAACTGCAAATAGGTTGAGTGTACGCAAAATGAGTGACAATAGGTTGATGATGGGTGATTCACCCATAGATTTCTCGAATGATGCTGTAAATGTTGCAAATAAAAGTTATTCTCAAACTCCTGGATTGTTAGAATTGCTATTCAAGAAAACACCAAATGATGCAATCATAAGTGATAGCGATAAAAAAGATTTCATGGAAATAGTCAATTCAACTCATACACTTTATAAACATTGAGATCCTAATAAAAGTCTCATATCAGACAGAAGCGTAAAATATCAACATTATATTGCAAACTATATAGTACCATCACCATCATCATCATCGGTATATAAAAGAAAAACTAGATCTGGTAAAGCATTACCCTACTACAAAGTTGCAGAGAAGAGGATGCAAGCAATTGATTATGTATATTGGGATGATCCAAATGAGCTTGTTGACAGTCTTCGTTTGCTATTAGCATCCCAAGCAGCGGGCAATACAAGTGATACAAATGAAATAATCTCTATTATTGAAAAATTGCGTGAAGCTAGAATTATTTATTAAGCAATGTATCAATACCTCTTCATTCATTTGTGTGACAACTATCACGAAGTAATGACAGGATGAGTGTAGACATATTTGGACGGAAATTCAGAAAAAGTGCTGAACAAAATAGCCGAGGACCATCTGGTTATGGATTCAAAGTCACAGCTGATAATCAATATGATATGAATGGGAAGAGACTTTGCAATTTAGCTAAACCTGAGGATGCAAGTGATGCCGTGCCTCTCGGTACAATGATGTCAATTATAAATTCCGAAGTAGAAAAGATTCATCATGATTTGACAAAAGTACATTCTGATATGAATCTTCAAGATCTTCATATGCGTAAAACGTTAAGACGACAACGTGAACTCATTCAAAACGAGTTGCAGAAACAATCCGAGACCATTAATCATCTAACAGTTCAATTGAGTGCACATCAACAAGACGAATTGTAGATATGAATAAAAAGGAAACATTAGTGAATGAGTTACATAAACCTGCCCGGGCGAATTATACACGACGTCATGTTCAGATGAAGGGTTTGGATGAAACATGGCAAGCAGATCTTGTTGACATGTCTGCCTATGCAACCAACAACAATGGCAATAATTACTTGCTAACCGTCATAGATATCTTTCCAAAATTTGCCTGGGCTGTACCTATTAAAATGAAAAATGGTAAAGATGTTACGAAAGCGATGAATTCTATCTTGGATACTGGTCGAGCACCGAAAAAATTACATGTTGATCAGGGTAAAGAATTTTACAATAAAGAATTCAAGTCACTAATGAAACAACATGATATTAACCTATATTCAACATACAGTAATTTGAAGGCTTCGATATGTGAACGTTTCAGTCGAACCTTAAAGAATAAAATGTGGAAACAGTTCAGTTTGCGAGGGTCATATAAATGGATTGATATATTATCAAACTTAATTATAACATATAATAACACTAAACATCGAACAATTAAAATGAACCCCAAGGATGCTACAACGCTAAATGAAAAAATATTGCTTCGAACTGTATACAAGCAACATCAAATAGTGGAAAAACAAAAAAGAAGATTCAAAATTGGTGACAAAGTTCGAGTGAGCAAATATAAACATTTATTTGAGAAGGGATACACACCAAATTCGACCACAGAAATTTTCAGCATTGATGAAATATTGAATACAACCCCTCCAACATATAAACTTATTGATTATCAGGATCAAAGAATCGATGGATGCTTCTACGAAGACGAACTCAGCAAAGTTAAATATCCAAATGTTTATCTTGTTGAAAGAATACTACGTAAACGTGGTGATAAATGTTATGTAAAGTGGTTAGGTTTCGATAATACACATAATAGTTGGATAAATAAAAAAGAATTATAAAACAAAACATATATTTGTGTTCCACATAATTTTATAAAAACAAAACAAATTTTTATGTATGCTATTTACATTGTATCCATCTCATTAACATGAATATTACTATTATAATAACCCCATGGTAGTGTATCAGTTGTTTGATTGGATACTATGCGCTTATCATCATTACTATTCAATGCTAGCTTTCGTTGACGAATAGTCGACACTGCATGATTTTTACTTTTTATAAAAAATGGCTCTATTACCACATTTTCATTCTGGAATAGACATTGCTTATAATCATCAAATGTGATCGCGCGTAGTGCACAATTTTTCACACCTTTAGCTTTCTTTTTATCCTCATCGTCATCCTGTACTTAGAATGTATACAGTTTAGCACGTAATCCAACGAATTCTGTCATTATTCTACCATTATTTTCATCCTTCATGAGTCCTAAAACTTTTTTATTCTTAAGTGGCATATCATAATTGTTGACAACAGGATAATCACTCGTATCAAATTTGTCTATATCACGCTTCATTATTTCATATACATCAGGATTGATTAATTCATATATTAGACTATCAGTATCAGTATACAATAATTTCGACTTATTATTAGGGAATACATTCTTTATATAATTATAATGGAAATCATATATGAATGTTTTCGAAATATCAAGAATCGCAAAACCAATGTAGATGGGTTTGATAAACATAACTTTAACACGCTGCATCTCAATAATAACCATGTTTTCTAGAAAAGTTATGCAGCCATGAAAATTTGGTTTACTTATATATGCTCTTGCACCATATCTACCATCCCATTGGGTTATCAATTTTACATCTTTATGTTTGCGAACATTCTCCATGGTTTTACCAAATACAGTATTATTCATCAGCTTGAAAAAATTTTTCTCAAATCCATTTTTTGATTTTTTACGCAAGTCTGTATTCAAGTCAATATATTTTTTTAACCATGGTGCCTGTTGAAACTCTAGTATCCTATATACATTCTCAATTTTCATGCCTAAACTCAAACATTGCTTCAAGTTTTTATAATGAATAATATATTTGTTCTTAGGTAAGAGTGTTGTTACTAATTTCATACCTTTTCCCGTTGGCGGTATGGAATGTTGAAGGCATAACGGTAAATCACGATGTAACTCATGTAGTTCTTTTGGATATTTTAAATCAACTTCAAAGATATATCTTATTGATGAATCGTTGGGGATATTGAGTATTTGTTCAACACTCATTGATTTATTCAACCATTTGAATCCGCCATATGGTAAATAATCACTCATAGCTGCCCCATATAAATTATTAATATCGAAATACATAAGATATGATTGCTCTTTGGTTGAATTGTAACTGTCTCCCATTTATTTATTATTTGCTTTTGCATAGCGATTCGAGCATTGCGCTACACCACCTCTAATACCTTTCTCGATATACAATAACATCTCTGGATCTGTGAAAGGCTCTAGTTCTACACCTGTATATTTGAGCATTGCATCAAAAGCAAAACCTGGTGCTTTATAATAATGTAATGGATCTAGATTATATGTTACGAAGCAATTACGATGGAAATTTTCAAAGATGTCAGCTAGATGTAATACATCTGTTTTGAGATATAAATCGGAATATTCACCTAATGTCTGTATATTGAATTTTCTCCAAATCACTTTTGCATGTTCATAATTTTCCTCGGAAATTTCACTTTGATTCAACTTTGAATAAAATTTGTTTTTTCCCGATAAATGTTTCTCATCAAGCTTCATCCATCTATCGATATATTCATATGGAAATACACCCTTTTTTGTTACCAATTTGAATTGTTTATCATCATTGTGAAACTTGCGAGTGATTAATTTATCATTATCATCCAGATAATTTGCTAATTTATCAATACCACTCGCCATGAATCTCAATGAGTCAATGAATCGTAAAGATATTTTTGTGTCATGAACTTTTTTAGTGAATGAAATATATTTTTCTTTATTTATTGGTAAGAGACTTACATTACCAGGGTAACTTATAGCTATACTCTCAATTATGAAATGTGAATCATAATCACTTAAATTGTGAAATACAATTGGTAAATAGTATGATTTTGTATATTTCATATTACAATTATCATGTGCTGCACCACGATATCTACCAGTGAAATGACAATGATCTCGATGTTTTGCATCAATTTGAGTGAATGGTTTTTCACAAATATGACGAATAACTGCATTCTCAAATTCATATTTTTGTTTTTCCGTTAATGATATCAACGGTACAATTCTACTGTAAATATTATCCATTTCATGTGCTAAAGATTCTAATTGATCAATGAACCATTGAATACCTCATCACTACGCATTAATTTAAACTGGGATAATTTATCATTATATGAGCAATGTAAATAGAATGCAACACTATGTGGAATATGTGTTTGTGATACATTTGTTTCCTCTGATATACACTCTAAGTCTGCATAAACAACGAATGGTACAGATTCTTTATATTTGTAATGACTGAATGATAAAAATTTTTCTTCTTCTCTTGGCAATATTACACGAAGTGTTTTATTCATACTAAGGCAATCTAACTTATGATTATTATATGAGTATAATTCTTGAAAATGACATAAGCATCTATCACAAATGTATGTCTTCCCTTTATGTTCTGATATTTGACTTGAGACTAATCGCGAAAGATTATGTATCCATGCAAAATGAAATATTTTATTCGACTCAAAGTTATTATTATCAATATCCATACTAGTATCAACCATCAATAAATGAATAGTTGGCTTATCACTATCATTATTACTTATATGATATGGAACGATGATTTTTTGTTTATTCTCATACTCGATGCCATACACATTTATAGATAGATCATTCATTACCTCAAATTTTGGTACATCACACAATGCTATAGGGAAAGTTAAATCCTCAAAGTTAAGACCTGCTTCAGTGAAATGTTGATATGATGATGTTCTAGCTACATTACCCATTGAATTTTTTGCTTCTCTTGCATGTTTATCATTATCTTCTACATTTAATTTTTTTCTTCCCTGTAGAGCTGCCACAATACACCATAGGAAACAAAATTCATCGTTGTTCTTTATGTTTATCACAGCTTTCTTCAACTGAATAAATTTTGGGAGATCTATGTATGTTGATAGTCCTCCTCGTAAGGCTACATATTTATTAATATTGACTACCAAGTTCACAACTTCATTCATTGTTCATTCTGAATCACCTTCTTCAAATTCTGCCGCTTTTGCTAATAAAGTATCATTAACATACTTTGAATACCAATGATGAATATTAGTTGATTGAAGAATCAGTTCATTTGATGTGTTGAAATATTTTATTTCTTCATATGTTCTAGATTCTTTAATATTCTCATATTTGCATGCCAATATTACATTTGATTTAACATTCGTTTGCATTTCTCTTATTTTCATTATGAAAATGTCCCTCGCATCTAAGAGAAATTCATGTAGATCAATGTGGTTAATGTTTGTTATAATACCAGTTCTTATACGATCAAATGCTGATGGTAATTCATCCCACTTAAGATTCTTAACATCATTATCATTCCCACTATCGATTTGAATATTACCACCAACAATATGCTGTCCTTTGATTAGCTTCTGTCTTGCAGCTTCATTGAATTTTCTACATAATGAAAATAAATGTGAATTTACAGCTTGCAATTGATTCTTTTCACCAATAGTTAGTTTTTGCATTCGCAAAATTTGTTTTAAACATTTTATATTCTGTGCCCCAATTTTTTGCCACTTGCGAATCTGTATATCACATTCTGTACCAATATTCATTGATGAACAAACTTCATGTGCCTCTTCCATCAATTTTATGAGTTGGTTATAATGCTTCTTTCGCTCCTCTGACTGCTTCTTTCGATCCTCCGACCGCTGTTGATCACTCATTTTTTTTTTTTGAAGTGAAACTTCTTAATCGACTTCGGGAATGAAAAGCGTTAAATATTCAACAATGGGTATTTGGCGCATGCGCAGTAGCAATATTTAGTGCGCATGCGCAGTAGCAATATTTCGTGCGCATGCGCAGTAGCAATCTTTCAATTTCCATGATGAAATTACATAAACAGCCTAAATTTCACTAGTGCGCATGCGTCATAGATGCCTGTCTCAGGTAGGATAGATTTAAAGTAAAAATCTACTATAAAGAGGGAATGTATACTCGACGCATGCGCAGTAGCAAAATTTCCCACGCATGATCGACAGCAATGTTCCCTATGCCTTCACAGTTAGTACATTGAAATGTTACATTTTGAAGTGAAACTTCTTAATCGAATTTGGGAGCATTAAACGTTGAATTTGTGACGTCACAAAATACACACATATCTATATATATGACGTCACAAAACACACACACACACACACACACACACACACACACACACACACACACACATATATATATATATATTGTGACGTCACAAAATCACAAGATAGATAGATAGATAGATAGATAGATAGATATAAACAAATAAATTTAATTTATTATATTTCATTTACAAATCAAAACACAAAAAATGAAAACACAAAAATAATTAATCCAAATTAATAATAATTATTATTAAAAACGAAATATTGTGAATTTTTTCCTCTGTCGCCCCCACCACGCCCGCCCCGACCACCCCGACCACCCCGTCTCCCGCGCCGATCATTCTGCCAATAGGGACCATTTGTTTGTTTTCTCGGGCCTCATGCCCATCGTTTTGCTGAAAAAAAAATATGTTGATGTACCGAAATTGTTAATCAAAATAAATAATATTTATTGTATGTAATAATAATAATTACGTTTATCACCATGTGACATCAATGATGGTCTTGATGGTACTGATGCTGGTAGTGTTGATGGTGCTGATGCTGATGGTATTGATGGTGGTCGTGGTGCTTGTGGAAATGATGGTATGCTGGTGCTTGTGGTATTGATGGTGGTGGTGATGGTGCATGTGGTATTGACGGTGGATTTGAAATTGGACCAGGCGTTGAACAATTCGCCTGCTGCATATAATTTATGAAATCTTTATTTTTTAAATTGTTAAAAAACACTCGCATCATCTCTAACTTCTTAATTTCAGTTTGTAATTCATTATTTTCTTCATTCATGATTGCTGAAAATATAAAATCATATATTAATCATTTGTAAATTATTCATAATCCACACCTATTATATTTAATTTATCATACACGTCATATAAAATCAGTATAATCTTCGATAATGAATATATATATATTGTGATGTGGTGGCTTTTCACCCATCACATTTCTGTATGTAAAAATACGTCGCGCTGTGGAGAACAAAATAAATAATTAATAATTAATAAGAAATAATATATGTATTGTATGAATGAAAAAATGGAATGAATGAATGAAATCAAGATCACCAACCATGAAGACATCAGGGGCGATGACCATCATCAGGGTAATCGGCGAGCATAATGGAACAACATCAACCACACGATTTGGCTCACTTCCATTGAAATAATAAATTATCACATGAACAAATAAATCCGGATGAATTATCAACGTCTAAATAAATTGACGTAATGTTGAACAACTGAACAAATGAACAACTAATCATGAACAAATATCGTTAACCATACTTTTGGTTGTCAACAAAAAAGTCATGGATCAGCCACATAACCATACTTTTGGTTGTCAACAAAAAAGTCGATAAAATAAAATATTCACTTGGTATGAAATGTACGAGAGAGATGGCGCCCCAATTTTGGGCCAGCAGTGAGGCCGCCATCATGATAAATCCGGCGCCAATTTTAAACTACAAAAATATCGACCAATGAGAAATTCCGTATTTGAATTATCGCCAATCAAATTAATTACGCAATAATATAGTAATTAATTTGACTCTATGAGATTAATTGAGCAACGTGGTCATGGTTGAACGAGGGAGACGACGGAAGCGGCCATTGAACTTCACTTCCACGGAGGACCTCGTGCGTACAGGTTGTGTGAGGATAGAGTGTGTGAGAAAAGCGTGCAAAGTATATTGCGTATTAATTGAGAATATTGTAACGTGAGAGTAATCGTGTGCATTTTTGCGTGAGTGAGATACGCATAATCTGGCAGGCGATTGAGTCGAGAGGAGATAGTTTTGCGTGAGTAAAAATATTATTGAACGGCTTAGTACGTGATCAATCGATCATCTACTTTGATTGACACGTGGTGGGCCGCCATTGTTGGTAGTACATATTATCGAGCCACAGCGCGACGCGATATCGTTATATTGTAAGTAATAAACATTAAGATTTCGTTACATTGTAATTCCGGTTAGTCATTTAAATAATAAACGAGAAATAATATTATATTGTTAGTTGAAAAATATTGTCGTATCGCCGTAGACCCGTCATTACCGCGACCTATATTAAATAAGCATTGAAACGTTTGTTCACAGTTATTTGAACCATTATTATTTGCCATTAAAGGCGTTTTTCTTTCATTTATATTTTATTTTTGGTTTAATAATAAACGATATAATTATTTGTTGATATTATTAAATACGCGAGTCGGTTTATCATTTATTTATAGATTCCCCCGAAATCTTAGACCATTTCAGGTCATCGGGGTGGCATCCCTTTTTTTTTCAAGGACAACACCATTTTCAAGGTAAAATTCTGAATGCGTCACTGCTTTTGACGAGTCGGCAGGACGCATCTCACAATATATATATATGTGACGTTGTTATATCCCCAGTATAGGGATATATGTTTAAGCATAGAATAAATAGATTATAAGAAACTACACTTTAAGTAAACGTAGAAATAAGGCATATACCTATATATAAGTAAGATAAACGAGAACTGCGATCGATATTACAGAATTCCATCAAATAATTAGACGATTGAATTCTAATTAATAATTAAATATCTGTATACATTTAATGAACATTTAACGAACATTACAATTAACGTATGAAATATGAAATAATTTAATTACGCAACTAAAAACTTGAACTGACATATACCGTACGCTATAATAAATAAAAGCAGTATAAAATGAATACCAGGAAATATCGAGA